>VWPV01021020.1:126414-155835 GCA_013389885.1 Geococcyx californianus
AGGGGTTGGTCTCTTCTCTCAGGTGACCGGCAACAGAACAAGAGGACACGGTCTCAAGCTTTTCCAAGGGAGGTTTAGGCTTGACATTAGGAAGAAGTTCTTTACTGAGAGGGTGATTGGCCATTGGAATGCACTGCCTGGGGAGGTGGTGGAGTCACTGTCCCTGGAAGTGTTTAAGGAGAGTTTGGATGAGGCTCTTAGTGACATTGTGTAATTGATAAGTAGTAGGTGTAGGTGTTGGGTCATAGGCTGGACTCGATGATCTCAAAGGTCTTTTCCAGCCTTATGATACTGTGATACTGTGTGAACAATTGAATTAATATCAAGCCTTCCTTACTTCATAAATATTTCAGAGTTCAAAATAATACTTAGCTTTTTATCAAGACTGCCAGTGGTAGGTAAAGTCTTTACTGTAAAAGCACATTGGATATTTTTCTGCACATTTGGCATCTGGTTCTTTACATCCTATGATTTCCTGTATCACTAGGCTCACATTCATGGCATTTTAGTTTTTGTTTCAAGTAATTATCAGCAGTTTTTACAGGAGTAAGAAGCTGTGAACATGTCCACGAGCAAGCTGCTTGAATTGGATCATATTTTGTGCAGTGATACAGTTGCTTTACAGTGAGCTGAGAATCAAGTAGTCATGTTAAGTAGTCATGACATTATATCCAGCTGAATTTATTACTCTTTCTATTAAGTTTTTCTGTGAGGAATCGCAATACTGACAAGGCTGCCATGTTAACATTTTTAAGTAGCTAGTGGGGTTGATTTGCCTACAGGCTCCCAGGGGATAGTGGGTGTTCCAATCATTTTACAGAAAGAAGTGACAGATTGTGCTTCCTAAAGTGACTGTGCCACTTTCTTTATGCCTCTAGATTCTTCCATCTCAGCAGGAAACTGAATATTTGATCAGAAACATTACTATAAATTTGCAATGTAATATTAAACTGATTTAACTTCAACTTGTTAGCTCTTCAGTTACTAATGTTGCTGTGTATAAACACAAGTTCATGTGACATAGTCTTTACTTAGCCTAATTTTCAGTGTATTTTGTCCCTTTAGGGTAGAAAGAATTGATTTGTTTCTTAATCTAACTATGGGGATTAGGATGATATGTAACAATTAACCAGAGAATTGTGTTAATAAGGCAGCACTAATAACTTACCCTATTTTTGAAAACACTAATATTCAAGCACGTTAGTCATCAACTCCACTTACATTGTAGCAGCTTAACTTAAAGCAGTTGAAGATGTTACAGATAGACTATTGGCTTTAAAATTATTGATATTTTAAGTATTAAGCATGGTGCCATACTAAGCACATCTCTATGGCCTATCTCCCTGATGATATGGGTGAAATAAACTTAAAATGAAATATTCTAGATCTGATGAAGTCAATGAGAATTCTGGGCCAACTCTAGTAGCTTCATGGTTTTGCTCTTTGTGGAAGGACTCAAGCACTTGCAGTTACTGCAACATATTCAGAAATGAACTCCAGATACCTTTAGGCTTGGGATTTTTTTTAAAAGATATTTTAAATCTCAAGACTTCCAGGATACAATTTCAAACTCTATGGAGCTGAACTTGAGCTCATGCCACTTGCCTCCAAACCTGTTTATGGTACAGAAACTAGATATTCCCCCAAGTACCATCCCTGAAGGGCATCATCTCTGTTCTCTTCTGTGAGCACATCTAACCTAGAATGACAGAGCCAACCTCCTAACAAAAAATACCTAACACTGCACTTTTTTGCTCTGGGAGCTAGGCTCTGAGTGAAGAAGGGATAAATTCAGAAGTTCCCGCTGTCAAGTTTTGTACTACAGATCTTCAGGTTAAAATGTGTTTAGGAGTTTCCTGCTTTTCTGAAACCAGTGGAAAGAAAAACTCAGGACTTATTTATACAAAGCAAAATCTCTGGAATTCAAATGCTGTCTTGAGATTATTTAAATTTTAAAAAATGTTTTGCCTTTCTGATCCTATGTGAAACCAAACTGCCTGTCAGTAACACCTTCTTAAACAAAGATTATAATACACCATGCATTTGCGTGTGAAAGTGTGCATATTATTTATCATTCCGTAACAGGAATGTGCTGTTTACTGTAATAGGATGTAATCATGTGTTTAGAGAATTTTCAGCCCTACCTGAATATCCATCAGCTGCACTCCTTCAGCAGCAGTGAGGCCAGTCCTCAGTCAAAGACTTCAGCAGATGGTGGGAGTGGGGTGCTCATATGGCCCCACTCTTCCCAATGATGGGGTGGTGCATTCTGGGATGCCTTAGGATCAGTGAACAGCACTACTCTCTGCCACATAGAGTAACTAAATGTAGGTGCATCTGTTTTCATACTGACTAGTCTACATACTTATCTTGAGAGGACTATTTTCTAACATTGATCTCCACTCTGCACAAATTCTATGTCAAAATATGACCTCTGAAATGGTATGTTTAACATACTTGTCAGATTTGCTTGGATTCCTTACCAGAATGCCAAGTTTCATTTAAATTAAAAAGAAGAGGTGACACTGATAAAACTGTCTACATTCAGATTCTTGATACATTTTTTCTCATTATGATGCTTTCCTTTATCATGTACTTATGACGTACTGTGAGGTGAAGAAATATACTTTGAAAACGTGAACTTTCAGAGTTGTGTTTTAAGCCAGAGGTCTTATAGATTTCCAGTCACTTAAATAGTTGAAAAGTGTAATTTAATTCACAGAAAGATAAAGCTTGGCTATAGACTATACAATTAAGCAGATGAAAGCAGTTAGCCTTATTGAGCCTCATCTTCATATATCACATAGCTTGAAAGGCAGAGTTTTCTCATTGTTATATGGTCCCACACTTATTCTAGGGTTATGGGCAAAATTTTAGCAGATTTTGAAAAGTTTGTGATGGATTTATTGCATTTAATGAGCATGCAATATATGGCTCCTCAGCCTTGGCTGACATTTTGAAATTAGACTTCCGGCAGTGAAATCTTGTCAGGGATGGGTTTTAGATTACTCAAGCTTTCATGATTAGCACTTTTTGTACATAATGTCAAGTACAATCGTCAGTTAAATGCTAAATGAGCATACCATTGTTAATGCAGTAGCAGCACAGAAAATAGACTCCAGAGAGTTTAAATTTTTGCTGACTAGGAACTTTATTATGAACTTTATTCATATTTTTGAAAACATGTGGAGACACGGAGAAGAAAGATCTTAGAGCATTTCAAAGTGTATTTTAAACTGTTTACAGTTTATATGATGTTAGAATAAGTTATTTAATTATCAAGAAAAAATGTTATTTGTATCTTAATTTTTGCCATATTATTTGACATGTATGAACTGGCCTTCTATATGGTAGATATATTTGTACGTAAGTGAACAGTAACTATTGTACTTTTTCTAAAAATATGGCTTTCTAATACTTCTGTCTTGCACAGAAATATTAAAGTTGAGAATTTACAATTCTGACCAACCTGAAAAACTACTATATATTTTAGATTAACAGACATACACAGACATATGAAATGACACATGCGTAACATGTTTTTTCATGTTATGCTCTTTAATTTGCACTGAATTAATTGAATGGCTGTCTAAAATCCCGGGTGAATTTTTTATAGGGACAAAGGAGTGTTTAAGGCAGCTACTTTACCTCAGGCCTCTAGCTACAGTAATAAAGTATTAACTCAGTAATGTGGAAGTTTTTAGTCAGAAAAGCCATAAAACATAATGCTATCTGTGGCCTTATATAAGATGGCTAAACACCATTGTTAAGAAAAAAGTTAAGAAACCTGAAAAAAGGTGTGCACAGGTGATGAGTGTGATGTGTCAGCAATGACTACGCTGAAAATGAGAAAAGACTGAGGAGATTTGCAGCTGACCATTGCAAGCTTAGCACTTCTACCTGCTTGAAAATCATAATCAGAGAGTCCTCTCCAAGTTCAGATCAGTTCTCCCCACTGTCGACATGGTGTCTAGGAGTTAAAGTACTTAGAAAGGATGAGTAGAATGAATTCATGTCCTTCCTTCTCACAATTAGGAGCAAGACACACATACTCACATATCAAGGAGTGACTGAAAAGGGTTTTTTTGGGTAATTTGCAAGGATTTCTTCTCAGCCATTACTGTAGAACACACTTAAATATTAGCTGAAATGGAGGCTAGGGACCAGGTCTCATGGGTATCTTATTAACAAGTTTAGAGTCATTCTCCTTTCTTTCCTTCTCAATATCAAACTTAAAACTTCTTTTTTTTTATCTCACTGAATAATTATCATTGTCAACAGAGGAAAAATCTCCATAGAAAAAGGAAGAGAAGTCTCTACTAATTCTGGCAGTTATTCACATACTGGTATCTCCTAAGTGGGATAACAACTTTTCTCTGGCTTTGCTAGGATTTTGGGCAAGCACAGTGTAAAATCTACAAGCCTTATTCAAAAATTGTAGGAAAAGAAACTTCAAACTTACGAAGTCTTCCATTCAAATTGTGGCCAACATCAGAACTTAAAAGGCTCTGTACATTCCTTCTGACAGAAATCAGCGTGCCTTGAGAACCATCTTTGTAGGAAATAAATGCCTTCTAAATTAGACATTAGCAAATCATGGACCATGAAGATCTGCATTTTTGCATCTGAAGTGATAGAGACCTGATTACTTTTGTAAATATGAGTTTAGTTTGCCGGTGTTGTGGTAACTATTCATACAATACCTATAATATTTATCCAATAGATATTAAAATTAGATGTATCTAAAATAATTTTATGTGCTTTTGCTTGGATGTGTTAAAGAAATGAAATCTAGGTAATTTATATACATCAGTATATATATATATGGAGGCTAGGGTACTCATAGCACATGTAAACAGGAGGATCAAGGCTGGATGTGTAGGCAAACTGATACAGTTTCTAATATTTTACTGCAAAATGGAAACCTCCTAAAATTTATGAAAGAAAAGAAGAAAGGAAAAGAGGGAGAAAGGGTGGAAGGGAGGAAGGGAGGAAGGGAGGAGGGAAGGAGGGAAGGAGTGAAGGAAGGAAGGAGGGAAAGAAGGAGAAAAGACTTTAGAACTGTGTTAGTCTTAACCTGGGTTCTGTGTTTCCACAAGTTTACAAACTGCTTTTTTCTATTCCTGACTCTCATCTTGCCTTGCCTTTACTGTGATCAAGGCTTGAGTTCCAATCAGACAAAACACGATTTTTAAATTATAGTACTGGACTTTTTTTTAACTGTTACCACTCCACTGTTCCAGTGTCAATTAATTGGTTTTGTTTCTTTATTAATTTATTAATTCCTTAGTACTGTAAAAACTAATTAATGGTTTAAGTATGTTTCTACTATTTACTATAAATTCCACAGAATTTATGTATCAATGGGAGACAATTATCCTGTGATATAATTTTAATCCACTGAAATTTTCTCTTAATTGCCTTGAAACTTAACGTGTGTTTGATTTTACCAACTATTACCAACCAATGTAAATATTTTTTCTCTGTCCTGTTTTCTGCACCATTTAATGACAACATGTTTTCAGTAATATTTATTTTCTACTTCTGTGTGTGAACACTGTTCTTTAAAATATAGCAAATTTTTGTGCTAATAGTACCCCATGAGTCAGGACCACAAGGCACTGAGCCAAATAGATTACTGGAATAAACAGGCCAACTTCCATTGACTTTGCCAGCATCGGACCAATTTATACTAGTGTCAGGTTTGGTTTATCTCATTTCATCTGACAAAGAGCATCCCGTCAGTCTACATACTTAGCTTTTGATTTAACAATTTTAGGTTAGTAACTGACTGTGGCACCTGATGCTTTTTTTCTGAAATGGTGTGGTCCCCTCATGTCAAGCTGCAGAGATAAAATACCCAGAAGGCTATTTCAAGCAGCGCTTGGAGGATCATTTCAACAGGATCTCCTCAGCCCAGTGTAGCAATATTGCAGTAAAGTAAGATTTCTCAAAGCCAACAACTGGACTGGCTGAGACTATAAAAACAAAACAAAAAAGGAGACATCATTCTGCATTCCTCTCTCACCCCCCCCAGTAGTGACCAAGGGGTCTACATGGGACCCATTGCAGCCCTGTTTGGAATACACCACTTCCTGGGATATTCCAAAACCAGCCATGTGTAGACCAGCAGCAAAGTTGTTACAGTTGAAAGATTTGCGTGTGTGCCTGCGTCTCTTACATGTCGCTTCCTGGGTTGTGCTCTATACACTGTAACCACACACAAAAGCCTACCCTGGAACATCTGAGATTTANTCTACATGGGATCCATTGCAGCCCTGTTTGGAATACACCAGTTCCTGGGATATTCCAAAACCAGCCATGTGTAGACCAGCAGCAAAGTTGTTACAGTTGAAAGATTTGCGTGTGTGCCTGCATCTCTTACATGTCACTTCCTGGGTTGTGCTCTATACACTGTAATCACACACAAAAACCTACCCTGGAACATCTGAGATTTACTAAACTAGATGCATAATAAAATAAAGGCTACTAAATATTTAGAAGAGTCTAGTGACCAGGGGAATTAAAGTATAGTCTAGAATTTCACCTTGTGTGAAATGAGCTGACTCCAAGACAGTTACATTGCCTGAGATCAGGCTGCTCTGTGCTTCTTGAAGCAAGACAGAATAATAAAAAACAGAGAAAACACATTCCTGAAGGAGTGCAAGGAAACATTTGCAAAGCCTGTAGTTACATAAGGGTGCAGAGGGCATGCATTGTTAGGGCACTGTGTTAGCAAAGATATTAAACTGACATTCATATTTTGAAAATATAGTGACAAGCAGAAAAATGGAAATGTGCAGGTACAACCAGCATGCAACAGCTTCATATGTCAGAGCATTTTTGTCATCTTATTTTGAGTTTGAGTTTTGAACAAATTATGGTGTCCTTTAGGGTAATAAGTGACTTTGTGGTGCCTTTTAGTACTGATAGAAACTGCAAAGTTAAAACCTTAGAGAACACAATCTAATTGGAAAATAAAATTTAAAATATTTAAAAATTTAAAAAATATATTAAAGGCAGTGATAATTTTAGATTCTTACCAGAAGGTCCTCGAATTGTCAGCATGGGCTGGTCTGATTCAGAATTCATCCATTACTAGAAACTCGTATTAGCAGGAAGTTAAAAACCAGAAATGAACAATGAACTCTAGGTCATTCCGTCTCTCTTTGTTTGGCTGCATTCTTAGATATCTGAGGTAAAACTGCCTTTCCTACCTCCTTTGGAGAGAGCTAACTGGTTCCTTGCCAAGGCGAGCCAGTGAGGCTCAATTAGTATCCCAGTGTCCCAAGAGTCATAGCAGCATGAAAGAGTCATCCTCTTGCACGAGCAATTAACAAGGAAAGTTGTATAAAAATTTTGTTTTATATCATTAAGACTAGGGAGGGAGAAGTAAAACTAGAAAACTATCTTTTAGGAAGCACAATATTGTAACTCCTCCTAGGTCTATTTCAAGATTCCCTGCACTCTAAGTTGATCAGTAAAAATATCAATCATGATGTTCTTTGAGGTTTCCAATATTTCTTCCAGGTATAAAAATAATGAAGATTAAAACATTCTGACATTTAAAGGAGGGGGGACCCTGAAAGGATCTCTTTCTCAACATCAAAATTATTAAGTAACTGCCTGAATATTTTCCATAAATGTCAAGTTTATTCTCAATTTATCTTGAAGATAAGTCTAAGCATAAACTACTGAAACTGTAGTAAGAATATTGCTTTTACTGCAAATCTTCCCAGCCATTTATGACCATATCAGGTCAATAGCACCATGTTACTTTCAGGACAGTCTTAAGAATCCTCTACATGTCTATAGAGCTTTCTTGAGTGTCCAGCAATTAATTGAGAATACACTTATGCATTTATTTGCATTCATCACTTCCAACATATGGGCTAACACAATAATGGACAGAAGTTATGAAATTTTTACCCAATTAATTTAGAAAATATGAAAGGCATGAACATAGCAATGTCAGAACCAGATACTATAATATTTCAGAATGAACATTTGCAGTGACAGTTTTCATTATCTGCTTCTGTCTATGTAGAAAGATTTCTCTGTTTCCTTAGTTCAGCATTACAATGGTCGGATATCTTCCTGTTCCACCCCATCTAAACACAATTAGAAGATGATGCAATTAGCATGACTTAAGTTCATCACTAGCTTCTGTGCTTTTTTCCTGCCTTCATCATTTTTCAAGTCGAGCAGACAAAATTCATTTAGTGACCTGTCCTGATGAGCATAGATACATCATACTCAGATTTGTGAAAATACCTACTTTGGGACTGGTTTACAGATTTATTGCTAGTATATATCCTAATACCCTGCTGTAATAGATTACATTTTAAAGCTACATCTCAAAAATACCACTTTTCAGTCTTCCTCATTGAAAGAAGACCCAGGTGTGATATATTCACTGAAGACACATAGCTGCAGTCTGTGGATGAGGACACATCCCTGACAAAGGAGGAGCAGTATTTCTTTGACAATCTGCTCCATGGAGCCTACCCAAATCCAAATGCAATCAGAGTGCCTAAAGCCATTTGCTAAGCTGACTAGTAAATCGCAGTTTTAGACTCCTCTCTGATACACCTGAACCATTAGCTGTTTCTTGGTTTTTGAAAAGAATGTGTAGCAAGCTACTGGTAGTCTTATCAGCTATGCTCAATTACTCTCCATCAACTACTGGCAGTTTTTTACAGCTGTAGTCTCTTTCTCAATTTTCTCTTTGATCAACTGGCAAAGACTTGTAATAGAAGAGAGCTCCTATACATGTGAGTCTTGCAGAGGAATGTCTCTGTAGCAAATCTCTTTGAACTAACACCAGACACTTAAAGCACTAACAGCCTCTTTTATAAATCAAAATTATTTATGCATTATATACCTTAGAGATGAGAGCCTGCTATCAGATTGGCTGTTTCTTTCAAATATTAAAGTTACACTTTCCGAAGTAGAGGATGACAGTTGATCTTTACATGCTTATAGAGTAATGACAGCTACTCAGAGAGAAGCATCTGCCAATACTGAGAATATTGAGTTCTCTCTTATACCTATAAATCCCTGCTTATAACACTATTTGTTCTTATCTTGACAATAATGTACCAGGTTTTCTATTTCAAAATTCAGATTTTTCAGTTTTCTCTCTGCTTACCCACATATGCTGTACAAGTAATATCCCTTGTATCTCTGTCATTACAAAAAAATCACATCACTCATGTAATAACATATAAGTCAAAACTGTAAACTCAATACTTAAAATATGGTAAAAAAAGGCTGAATTTTGGAAATTACGACACTTAAAGATTTCCCAGGCTGGCCTTCCTAGCTCAAGGTACCTCTGCTGAGGGAAAAGTAAGCCTCATAGGTCACAATTTATAAGGACTAGAGCAGTAAATGTGGGTTTTCTTTTGGAGGGGCAGCAATATTTTTGTTCTATGCACTTCCAAAAGGCATAATGAGTTAATGTTTTAGTGACTTGATCATACCTGCCTCTGAAGTTTTACCGCATTAAGTACATTTTCTTAGAGTCATCAGTTGAATAGTAGGAGTAACCGAAGGACTTTACAACACCAAAGCTAAAATTTAACAGATGTGGTCAGTGTGAAATAATGTGTATCTTTTTTGCACAAGTGACTCAGAACACTATTTAACCACCCTTCTGTGTACAAAGCAAAAGGAGAGTCTGCTGTCTGTCCACATTTGCTTGGTTAAATTGCTATATACAGAAAATTATGTGATGTATTATATTTTTTCACTTCTTGTTTGCCCATTTATCTTACAGCACATGAGTTACATCATTTCCTAAAGAGGTCATTACAAGGTGTTGTGTAGACTCTTTGTTATATAAAAAAACCCTATTCTGATCAATAAGGAAACTTAAGGTTTTTTAACTTTTTGAAGATATAAGATATAAATATATTTCATTTTTAGACCAAAAAGCTCTTTATGCATTCCATTACAATTCTATACAATTGAAGAGTTCTATAAGGCGTTTTTTCAGGAAAGAAAAATAAAAGGCTGTTTCTTGTGGTTTTTTAGATTTCTCAATTAAGCTGCACAAATAGAGTGAGGAGCAACTTAACGTCAGAATGATGTCATTGAAGGATTAGAAAAGAGTCCACTTATACCTGTGCAGTTGTACATGCTGACTAGCTGACTTGGCACCCAGCGCAGTGGAGTGTCATCTATCATTCATGAAACCTGGTTTCTGGAGCAAATACAATAACATACACAGAACAAGCAGCAGCTAGTAGCAGAATATGCAAGCCTTAGGCATCTTGGACAGGACATTGGAGTGGCAGGGCATTACCCTTTTTTAATGGTTACAGGACTGGATAATTATGGTCTTATCTCCTACATGGCAAAAGATTAATTCTTTGTCTTTAGATAAATATCCAAATACACTCTTTCTTTGTTATTTCCCTCACTGATTAAGGATCTGAGAGTTCCTTGATGCATGCATGGTTTTGTATCACAGATGCCTGGGGCAAATGAGGCTAGAAGGATAATACAGAAAAAAAGGAGAGTGGCAATACTGGTGAATCTATTCAGAGGAGACTGAAAGCTGTAACAGAAATAAAGAAAAGACTACAACAATGAAAGTTAAATAAAAACTGAAAGACTAAAGGAAAGATAATTAAAAATATAGAAAAAGTCATAACATTAAATTAAAAAGCTAATGTTGATGTAAAAATCACATAGAATTATATTAGTACTTTAAACTGTTATTAGACCCCTGAGATCATACAGGTATCAAAAGTTCCCAAAGCCAGACATAATTTTTATTGTCTTTAAGGCAAGCCTATATTTTTCTAAATGCAGTGCAGAACAGAGGATATAAAAATCTAGACAGAAGAGATAGAAATGTCAGGTGAAATTGCATAAAATAACCAATAATAATAACAATAATAGCCAAGTGTCTTCGATTAGTGTACCTTTTAGTGTTGAGTAAGCCATCTTGCACCTTACTTTTAATAAATGACATATTTTTACAATTATTGGACAGAAGACTTTTGCATTAACAGAGTATAATGTAATTTGAAATGTGAAGGGGCAGGCTGGGCAGCAGTTTGTGCAGCTGTCCAGGGGAGAGATTAGCTAGACCAGCAACTGAGTTCAAGCAAAATTAACTAATGTAGAAGAGGAAGAAATTACATTCCTGTTTTTCTTGTGTAACAGAGCCATCTGACACAACTGTCATCTTATCTCTATTTGACTTGCTTACTCTTGCTTTCTTGTGAGATGTTATTGATACTGTTCATCCATTCCAAATATAGAGTACAGCTTTCAAACAAAGAGAATACTGCAGAATTTAAGACAGTTCTATATGCAATTACTTACACAAAGACTTTAATAAGACTTTTGTTTGATATCATCTTATCCATCACATTGCACCTGGAATGACTTCCTTAGTCCTGAATCATCACCTATAGAAAAATGTCCAATTTTGAATATCGATGCTTTTGTAATTACCCATGGTATGTGTTACATTACAAAAAGCTTTTTCCTGTTATATGGCCTAATTTTTCCTGCTTTCGTATAAGACTTTTTGTTCTATCTGCAGTGAATAAAGAGACTAATAGATCCCTGATATTTTAATAGGAAAGGTCAAAGCACTTTTACATAATATCCTAGTTTAATTGTTTCTCTACTAGTGTTTTAATACATTTTGTATAGTATCAGCAGTTATGAAGAGTAATAAACCGCAAGAATTCAGACTATAAGGTTTGCTATATTCCCAACCCCTTTTTAAGTCTGTAGTAATCTCACACAACTGTGCAGAGGTGAAAAAAAATTCTTGTTAAACTGTGGGGACCTGCCAAATATATTGTGGGCATTTTAGTTGAAAGTACTACACTGTGAATAGTTTGACAAAGAGTTATTTGGAAGCCGTAAATTAAAGACTTGACTCTCTACTGCCAAAGACTCCAGGTAATCATTTATTCCTGTGCAGAGGGTCTAAGTGCCACAAACCCAGAACAAGTATTTACTCCCACTTTGCACTCATATTAAGCAAGTGTAAAAAAATATATATACACAAAGGCGCTTAGTGCTTATTCATCAAGCAGATGGATAAGTCCTACAGCGTGCAAGGACTAGAAAGGTTCACATAGTAGAAAATATGAAAGATTCCAGCTTTAGTTGAAACACATGCCAGTAATACACAGTCAAGTTAAGAGGAGAAGTAGAAATTTTAGTATTACCGCATATGTAAAACTGAAAAAGAAACTGAGTCTTTTACTAGAAAAACTATTTATTAAGTTATGTAAATATAAGCTAAACTATTTCATCACAGCTTTTCCATGGAAGAGGACAAAGCAAGCTGTCTGTTACTATAACGTTTTCCATTAAGATATTAGTGATAATTTAAGAAATGCATTTAATCTGCAGACACAGTCAAAGGTGTGTGTGGTTCTCTTAATTCAGTATTTGGGAATTTCACATTGACCAATATATTTGCCCTAACAGTGCTTCTGGAGGGAAGTATTAGTTTTCACTTTTCTCAAATGGAGCCAGGGGGTGAGTGGCCCACCAGTAGTATTTCATGTAATAGGTACTTGGGCATGTTTGAGCAAAAAGAAAATATAGAAGCCTTTCTGCAATTTTTGATTTCCAAATTAAGCTTTGAGGCAGCAAGAGAAGCATTAATCAGAATGCTTTCAGAGAGAGAGAAAATTAGATCCATGTTTTGTTAGAAGTTTTTCAGAAACTCAGTGTCAGTACATCTATAACAAATTAAATGGGCCAGTAAATGTTTTCTGGCCCTGAGAACAATTGGTGTTGTGCAGATTATCCATACAAACTCCTACCTTCCAGAAGAGGCAGGCTACACCCATGCTGCCTGTTGACCTGTGCTGTCCATGGAGCATGATGGGTGTAGCGTGAGGAGGTGTTGGTTGGATGTCAGGGGTCATCCTAGCAGTTCAGCAGTATGGCAAGCACCAGGTGCCTCTCTCCATAAGCCTAGCTGTGCTTATTTTGCTAGTATAGTCATAGCCTGCGTTTCACAAATATTGACTTGGTTTGGGTGTAATAGAGTGTGATGAGGACTTGAAACTATAATCAGGTTGATCTACCTAGCAAAGTCACTGCTACAGGAACTTTCATATGTTCTTGGAGGGGGTGGAGGGAGAAACCACAAATAACCCTCACCAAACCCCAAATCAAGGTGTAAAATAATACTAAAACCCATACATACTACTTGTCAAAGAGTTTTCTAGAATCCTGTACAGTATATTTTTTTGCTTACATTCATCACGTCTTTCTACCATCTAAACTCACTTAATCAGAGCAAGCTAGCACACAGGTTATTGTTCTTGGTGCACTGACTTTGCTTGTATCCTAGTGTCACTCAAATTTTGGAAGAGATCTTGGGCCTGAAGTACAATATGGATTTGACAGTGCTGTCTCTTCAAAATTTGGCCATCAATTATTTGCAAATCAATTCAGACCTTCCAATACAATAGTAAGTTTGTTAGATGCTGACTGCACTGATACCTCCCTCTTTGGCACAGTTGGACAGGTTTCTGGCAACTCTAGTCCATTAGCTATTCATTTCCAATTTGTTGACATTCACTGTCAGATGCTGGGATTGTTGCCAGGACAAGGTCAATGTAGACTTGAAAATCATTCTTTAAAGCCTTTTATTCTTTTGTTGGTAGCAGCTTAATTTAAGCAGTGGATAGTGGCCACTGCCATAAGTGCTTTTGCCTTTGTGTTCTGTGAAGAAAAAGTACTAGACAAAATCTTGAAACCTAATGTAGAATGTCATGCAAGAATTTCAAACCCAAGAATTCCATGAATTGTGTAGGGCTTTTTCAATGTTAAAATGCAAGATGAAAAAAAAATCGACTGCTATCTCTTCTTTTCCACTTGAGATTATCAGTCAATTTCTGTAAAGGCTTTTCATGCAGCCATAACTGTTTCCTGGCCTTCTTCAAATTATTTGGTGTTTGCCTATGGCATGCTAACGAGAAGAAGCTGTGCCCCAAATTGCTGTTACAGAGTGATTCTAAAAATCCATAAAGAGTCTTAGAATGGTTCTTTTATATTTTAATTACCTGTGACATTTTAGAGTCGTGTATGTGACCCTATGAATTAAAATTAATTAAAAATAGTCTCTAAAATTTCTCCATTTATTTGTCATAGCCAGGTATCATCTCAAATTGGAAACACCCTCTATAGTAGAAGTTTGTCTAAAAGTGGCTGAATTTACTGTTTATTCATATCATACTTAGGAATTTCCCAATTCTTAATTGTCATTTAGAGAGATACCAGCTTGCTGGACCTTGAAACTGTGTTTATTTATTTATCTATCTATCATATTTGTTAACATTTCTGCTGTAAATGTACACATTGGGGTCATATATTTGTATATTTAGAATTCTAGATGAAACTGTCTCTAGCCACATCTGCTTAAGCAGTGTAGAGAGACACTGGTAATTTGACAGTCTGAATGACTGTTCTGGAGATACCTAGGTGGTGAAGATCCACAACCAACATCCATTAGATGCACAGTTTCCTGACAAGGACTTTAATGCAGATATACAATGAAACAGGTACTTTAGCTAGATGGATTCGCCAGGAACCTACACTAACATCTGATGTGATAATGTGTTGACCAGTGGAATTCAAATTAATGCCCAGTGAGCTACAAACAGCACATGTTCCATTTTGCATGTCCTTACAAATGCACAGCTTCCCTGATGGGGTTCAGTTAATTCTTTCACAGTTGTGACTTTCTCTTTCCCACAATATTGCCTGATAAAAATCCCGCTCATGCTGCTATCATATAAACTATGTTGCTATTTTTTAAGTCTTCGTGAGACCTCACTTTTCTTAGTGTGAGATCTAGGTCTAAATAAAGCTGTGCTGGCAAACTGGTATCTCTGATGTGATCAGCTATCTTGTCTTTTATTAGTGTCTGCTTTTAGCATTCTGTACTTGCAGGGTTCAGCGAGACTGAACTGCAGCAGCTAAAAGCTGCTTTTTCCCCCTCTCCCTTCCTCTTGCTCCTGGAACCTTCCAGTAAGTTTTGCCTTACAGTATGTAACATTCTTTCTGCCTGGCCCATTAATATGAAAAGTCCCTTGTATGTTGTATCTTTTTCTTCAATTATCAGTCTGGGAAGAAACACATAGGGTCTTCAGCAGTGTCACCTGTGGCATACATCAGAACACTTGTCCAATATTGCCAACTATATTACAAGCCAATTTATGCTGCTGAATTCTCTAGAAGGAGCAAGAGCCTCACAATGGCCTTTACCACACAGCCATTTGTAAGCTTGGATTCATTGCAGAGAACTGGAGCCAAGTTTCCTTCAGAAGTTTCCTCTTTCCCTATTAATTCACCCCTGCAAAAGTGTTGCAAGGTTTATTTTTTTTCATTCCTCCATTAGACGGCATAATTCTTTCCACCTGTTGTGTCACTGTGGGTGACCATGTCAGCAAAGATCCCTAATATTTGAGATTCAGCTGAAAAATTCTTTAACATTGACATTCTTTCTGTTTTTTGTCCTCACCCTTCTGCAGTTTAGAGTCCTCTCTTGTGGACAGGTGCGCAGGCTGCTGCTCAACTTGCCCCTTCAGCTATGGCTATAAAGACACAGCTCATTTCTGGTGGTCACACTGACATTTCTCTACACCAAAAATATCTGTCAAAACAAATCTGTTGCCCTGAGTAAACAGGTAAAAACTGCTGATCAGGTGAGCTTTGTCCTCAAACCCATCTGTGACAAGCTGGAAGCTCTAAGAAGGCCCCATTGCAAGGGCCTTATGAGCCTTACAAACCTAACTAGACTAAACCTCAACACTACAGGGAAAGGAGGTGAAACGTCTGTCAGTATTATGGCTTTAGAATTTCCTATGGCAAACGACTCCCTTGCTAATACAATACAGGCAGACAGAGAGCAAAGATCTGGCCCATTCAGTTCCAGTTGCACTAGGAAGATTATTTCATTAAAATTTATCACCATGTTTTGGAAGATATAATTCCATTAATTTTAGCTGCTTTGCTAACATAACGAAATAAATGTCTCAACTTCCTCACCTCTGGAATGAGTGATGTATAAGTATGCCTGTCATATCAATTTCAAACCAAGGACTAGAAAAATAGGATTAGAACAAGGTGAATCCGTCCAATGGCTAGGATAAACTGAACAACTGTAAGGCTCACATAGTGCTTTTTAATGGGGTTAGGCCAGAAGAAGAGTGGGAAGCAGTACAACAATTAGTCTCAGTTGCGCTTTTTTATTACACACATATCTCCACTGCTTTTTATATGTATCAGAATCGGTTTTCTGAAGATGTTTGTTTCAGGGACCGAAGCATTCCTTTATGAAAAGCTTCTTTTACAAATTAAGTAAACAGAAATACATATTTTTAAAGTAGATCTCTTAAGAAACATAAAAAAAAGACTAGGCAATGATTTTTGTATAAAAAATTAGTGGAAAACTTAATATAGCTGTTAAGAGAAAAATAATCCTAAATTAATGCCATGTTCCCCAATTTGGTAAACTCTCATTGCTAAAAAAAAACCAAAAAAAACCCCCACAAAAACCCCACTGGCTGTAACGTGTAATAAGGCTATAAAAGTTACATATCTCCAGCTAACAATTTCAAGAATGCTACTTATTTTCCCAACTCACAAAAAAACCCCCATAAGCACAAAACAATTGTAAAACAAGAGCACAGTAACATTGTCCTTAAAAAAGACTCCATTGTTTCAGAAAGGACAGAAAAGGGATTTTACTGGTTTTATTTTTCATTTTAAAAGACGATAATTTAAATAATTGTCAGGAAACTGCTACACAAAAAAAAAAAAAAAAAAAAAAAACCAAACCAGCTGCAAAAAGCCAAATGTGTTGGCCTGGCTTCCAGGAGCTATGTTACTAGATTTTAAATCAAGTAATTTAACCCCGATTTGCAGATAGCCAAAATAACCTGGGATATCCTCCATGGATTTGCTACTTTGCTTTTGATGACTCTGGGCATCTTGCTGAGGCTGTCTGCTGCAACCAGGTAGAATATGAGAAAGAAAAATAATGGTATCAACAATACATAGAGCTATTTTTATAGTATCTGAATCAGTCTCTATGGCAACACTTTTTTAGCCTATTTAGATTTTTTCCTCAATCTCAGTCTTTCTACCCCTCCTCCTGAGTTATTCTGTTGAGTGACAGATATTGATAGAAAAATAAAACATAATATCCACATACAAACATCTATTGAGTTTGGAAGAGTAGGCGTTTGCTTGCTTTATATTTGACCTTTCCCTTTAACAGGTATTTCAAAGACATTCCACTAAACATCTTTCATTTTCTTTGAGAAAAAGTAACTAAGAAAAATAAAGATACATTCCACTTGAAGTCAAATTACTCCAAATATACATAAAATTATAAATTTTCCTCCTCGAGTCTTAGTGTTTCTTGAGAGTGGTCTTTATGTCATCATTACTGTTTTATAGGTGGGGAGAGACAAGTACAGAGAGGAAAAGAAAAAAAGTTATCCAAGGTCAGCCAGCCAGCTAACAGTTTCACTGACTGTAGTAACAGATTTTCATGTTTTCATTATGTTTCCAAGTGGTTTCTTATACTAAACTTTATACCTAAGCTTTCCTTATGTGAAAGGTTTACATTTCTGGCTCTTTATGTCCTAGCCTGCCTCTTTGGTTGCTGTATGAAAAATACTCACAAACAAGCAGGAAAAAAAAAAGGCTATACCCTGAGAACTGCAAAATTGACTGCCTAAAATTGCTGTTAAATTCACAGAGAAAAAGAAAACTGTATGAAAGCAGAGGAAAATTGTTTTTATTAAGTCCTGAATAGGACTTATTTCATGTAAGAACAGTAGGTCTGAAACTTATGTTCTTTTTCGGAGGGAGAAAAGATAAGACTGATGGATATAATGAAGTGGGGGTGATATTTCTGGGCAATGTAGAACTGAAAGCAGCTGGTGCTGGTTTGGGCTACCTACACAAAAGAGTTTTATTGAGAATCTTGGACCTTTGTGTAAAAAGACCAGCAGAGGAGATCCTGTTCTTCACAACTATGTAGATGGAAGGGATCTTTTTTACACTGGCGGAATTCTTATCCCTCATGATTTGACCTGATTTTTTAAATGATCTCAAGTAATTCTTTTACCTTCCAACTTTAAAATATGAGAGCAGCAGTGCTGGATCAATTCAGTAATCTTTCTTATTTACTCTGCTGTCTACATTAACCAGATGTATAGGAGAGATTATAGGAACAGGGAATGAACGATCCTATCTCTGATATGCCTTCCTGACTTTTTGCAGTCAGCAGTTTAAAGATTTTCTGAGCCAGGATTGCATCTAAAATGTGCTATTTTCTAATCTATTTTAAACTAGTTTATCTCTTTTGGTACCTTCAAATCCTACAGCAGTGCGTTTCACATTCCAATTTTGTGATGTATCTATGACATAAAAATAAAGTAATATATAAAGCATCCTAGTTCTAACACTTAACATTTTATTTGAATGCAAATCACATTATTTGTATCCTGAACAGAGTTGTTTGTCTTTACAGTCCCTCACAATAACTGAAAGTAAATTTTAAAAAGCACCACAGATGAGACTGATTCATGTGTATCCAACACTCAGACGAAATTGCAGATGATCGGCTGCATCCTGTTGGCTGTTATATTTCATGTAAAAAAACAGAGTGCTGTGATACAAGCCAAAGTGTCATCGTTTCAGCTTCATCAGAATAGGCTTATATTTTTAAGCACCAGCAATTTTCTTACAAATACTATAAACGCTTCAATTTCTTTAATTGAAAATTTAATATTAGATGGTTTCTAATTTAGAATAAGAAACTGTAAGAGGAAGTTTTGAAACGTATATGGTGATAGTTTGTTGAGATCAATGGAGTAATTAGAATGAGTCTTCTCATCAGAAAAGTTAAAAACTCATCAGTAATATCAACCAATGCTTTTGTGCCACATGCAGACAAAAAGCTGCCTTATGATTGGCCAACTAAATGTAAAATAAAATAGTCAAAATATTCTTTAAAAATATTTTTAATTGCTAAATATAGCAAGGTTATTTACAGGAGAGGGAGAAAGAGGGAAAAAAAAAGCCACAAAATATCTGCCTCATCTGATTGAAGTTGATTCAACAGTAGTTGTAAAGTAATTAGTAGAAAGCACTTACCATAAAGCTGTCACAGCATTACCACCTTTGAGGGCCGAAAACAGTTTATCTTTAGAAACTATGTGCATAGTGTGGATTGAGAAGGTAATATTAATGAAGAAAAGAACTAGGAAACTGCAGCACACTTAAAGCTGACTAAAGCTAAAATCAATGACAAGAGGCCGTCAGAAACACATGCGTAATTTATTAAGCAATGATAGATATGGATAAGTAGCACTGCAAAATCAGTCATTTTTCTGGTATGTGTGGTGAAGATAAATTAGCAGTTTTGTAAACTGAGCAGTTCTTTTTGCCCTTTGACTAATATATAAAACAAGCCTTCAAGAAATGCATTTGCTCTTTTCCTACCTGGTTTTCAGTGCTGTACTTATGTCCAGGGGTAAAGACGCTACTAGAATTAAACTTCTGCCAAGACATTGCCCTGAGTGATTATGTTATTAGCAATCATGTTCATCAGGTGTCCTGGAGTGTTTGGCTCTGTCCCAACACTGAGGGAGAGCACCAGGGGCTCCTCTCTCAAGGAGACTGCAGTCTGACTCAGGCACAGAGCATATACAATTCAAAATGCTGAATTAAAAGCAGTAAAGATGTAGTCTTATTTAAGTCCATGCTCTCTTTGGTAAAATAGTTTATTCATACAATGATCTCCTACATTTTAGTAGGGAATAAAATCACCTTCTTACAAATCATTAATTTATTTTCTGTGCATGTGCAAGTAGCCACTATTCTGTTATAAGTGGAGCAGAAGATAAACAGCCAAAATAAATATGGGAATCTCAGACCATCTTCTTTGATAGGAAAAATATACAGGTACAAGAATAAAGTGCATTTTAAACAAGTGTTCATAATGGGGCCTTTGTACATTGCCTGCTTCCTCTTGTTGCTGCTTATATGTCCACAGCTCAAAAATTGATGTGATCATTTTCAAACTGATCATGTAGATTTTCTGGTTCCCTTCTTGTCCATGAAATAGCAAACTTTGAGACACTATAACTCCTTTATTGCTGTAGGCATCTTTAATGGGAAGCTCTTCAATTCTTTTTCAAACATCACCTGAACGGAGGTGTCAAACTCACAGCTCCAGCTGTTCTCCTGCTGCTGTTCCTACAGTGTAACATGTGTTACACACGCTGCACACTGACCAGCGCTGCCAGAAGCGTAGTGGCAAGGAACTCATTGCTTCTGCTGGGTAGAAACCAGGTGCCGAGCTAGATAAAACAAGGTGGAGGGCTGAATTCATCCCCTGGGCTGTAAGTTTGACACCCGCGATCCAGGAGCATAGCTAAAGCTCACCTGGAGAAATCTATCATGTTGGGAGGCACTAGTTTTCCCTATAGTTTATCTTGTTGAAATCTCTGTACCCTCTCTCCAATGTCTCTGCATAAAATGTTTCCTTCCTCATTTGAAACCCCCTTTTTTTCTCCAGCTGGAGGCACATGTTCTTAGAATCCTTAGAAGTTAAGGTGAAGCCAGGAGACATGAGGCCTTGCAGATAGCATTGGAATCCTAACGTCACTCCATAGAGACTCCCATAGGAAAAATATTTTTAGAACAAATGGGAAGAACTGTGCTTGCTGGTACGTGTGAGGATTTAGTGCTATCCAAATAGCAATGATGTCGCAGCTCCTCATCCAGGTTGTGTTGACAGGAGTGGATTCACCTCATCTTACATCCCAAGTACTGATGAACTTGGCTAAACTTTCTCTGTGGCTCCATGGTAAAAGGGAAGTGGAATATGGGTAAGAAAGCCAGGGTGAATAAGAATATTCCTGTTCTCCTTAATCAAGAAATCTGGCTTGAAGTAATACGGCAAAGGAGCTTCCGCTAGTTATAACTTCTGCTACCTTTGATCCCTCTAAAAAGCCATTTCATTCTTTGTGCCTTTAAAATGCATAGGTTGTTACAGTGTTCCTCTTTAATAATTACAACTGTACAAATTTTTATAATAGTGCTAAAGGAATTATTGTGAAGGATTTCACACTGCTTTGTCTTAAATATTGTTTTGTCATTACCGCAAACCTCTCATCCTACTGATTTAATTTAGTAGATAAAGAGAACTGAATGAATATGATACCTCACAGAATTTCCTCCCTGCTGGAAGACAATGCAAAGGTATAGGCAGCATAAGTGGTTTCACCTTTCAAAAAAAAAAAAATCCTGACATTTTGCTTTCTTGTGTAAGTGAAGAATAGAAGCTAATGTGAAAATATTAACTGAATGCAGAAGTTGGCTTTACCTATTTTTTTCCTTCCCATTCTTAGTCAATCTTCCATATAGACATGTGGGTCACAAACTCTGCTGAGTGTGGATACTGTTGCTTTATTCTTTCAACTTCCATAGATTATCTAATTACCTATAATGTCAGTATCCATGGTATACCATGACCAGAACTAATGCTCAGACAGAGATGCAAAGTATCTTGAGGAACTACCTTTGATTTTGTCAGTGTGCATGTGCATCCATTGCTATACCGTCTTTCTATGTGAAAACTGTTGAAATTTCATTAATATCATTAGAAACCCGTAATGACTCAATGTTTTCCCTCACCTGTACTTAGAGGGACTCTGGGGGTTTTTTAGCCATGTTTTCCATCAAATAGAGACCTCTATCAGGAATTTCGTCCAGCTGAAATTTCATCCTGTAGATTAAGCAGCTTCATCACCGTTACAGGGATCTCTACATAAAATGAATAAGGAGATGAATGGCCTTTGAAACAACCCATGACTAATGCATTAAAGGCATTACAAATTAATATCATGACCGTAAGAGGACTTAATGTGATTCATAATTCTGCTGTATAATAAGTTTGTATTGACTGTGTTGTACATAAGCTAAGGCACTGTCAGTTGCCCAAACTGGAGAATCTGTTCTTTGCTCCTCTACATTCACTCTCAAGTACAGAGGTTGACATGCTCTGGAACAGAGATGTAAAGCAATCTCCTCTGTCTTCGATGTGCTGAAAATATTACTTTGCAATTCATAAAACGTCCAAGGCTCTTTCTGCCTCCACTTGCTTTTGTAGTGTGACAATGTGTGTTATGATTCAAAGGCTACAGGGAAAGAGTACATATTTCTGAAAAAAAAAAATAAAAAAAAAATCAGGTTTTAAATTAAATGAATCAGTAAAATTTGGTAAACCACCTGTGTACACATATGTATCCCATTAACAATTTTCAGATGCATTCACATTAATCTTTTAAAATGTGCCTGTCTGTGGGTTTATGTCTATACGTTACCTGAACACTACTTGATTCAAAAGCCTCTGTTCTCCCTTCTTCATTGGCATGCGTGGAGACACACACGCACACGCACACACACAGGCACGCATACTTTCCACTTGGGTTCAATGTTAGTTTCCTGACCTGGATCTGGCTGGGATGGAGTTCTTTTTCTTAATAGCAGCTTGTAGAGTGTTTTGGTTTGGATTTCTGAACCAAAGAGTGTTGCTAACATGGTGATGTTTTAGCTGTTGCTGAGCAGTGCTTACACAGCATCAAGACCTCCTTCATTTCTCAGCTGCCCCACCAGTGAGTAAGCTGGCGGAAGGCAAGATGTTGGAGGGATGGCTGACCCCAGCTGACCAAAGAGATATTCCATACCATGTGACAACAAGCTCAGCAATACAACTGATGGTGGTCTTTCAGAAGTAGCTGTTGCTTGGAGACTGGCTGGGCAACAGTCTGCTGGTGGGAGGTGGTGAGTGATTGCCTTTACGTCATTTGGTGCAGGGTTTCTTATCCTTTGCTTATTAAACTTATTATCTCGACCCACAAGTTTTTCTCACTTTTGCTTCTCTGATTCTCTCCCTCATCTTGATGGGGGAGTGAGTAAGTGACTGGGTGGGTGCTTAGCTGCTGACCAAGGTCAGCCCACCACATTTGCTCAAATCCACCACATGTTTTATTGGATAAGAGAATAAATCCGAAGTGTTCTACATGCCTCTGTAGGTGGGCATGACCCCAAGCTTTGGCAAGAAGTCATCCATACTCTGGAAGCATTAATATGCCTCCTGGCACAATTTTGTCCCACGCAAACTAGCATTATCCCAGTCCATGCCCCGAGTTCAGGATAGTTAGAATTGGCAAGAAACCAATGACAGCAGGCTGTTTGGATATGGTCATCTTATTTTGGAGTACAAAGAAATTTACTAACATAGACATTTGCTGTATCATTCCAGTTGGCTGCAGGGTGACTGAATGCTTTCTAAACCATTTTGTTTGCAGGTACAAATAGATGTAGCTATAACATATGTTTGAAATTTTACTTTAGCAGATCTTTTTGAAAAAACCCCAACCAACCAAACAAAAAAACCCGCCTGAAGGTATGTGATACGAGAAGACTTTGGATGACCGCAGTAATGGAGATACTCTCTCCCTTTCCTGGATTATTTCTGTTTTGAGCTTAAACTACTCTCAAAAGTGATCATTTCTCACTGTCTCTATACTGCTAGTCTTGAAAGACACCATCGTTTGAGGAAAATTAGGCATACTTGAAACTGAGGTGTTTTAAGGGACAAAATCATCCTTTTCTTCTTGTCATTTTTATAAAAATACTTTTAAGACCTATGTATACAACAGTAATTAAAAATAAACATAAAAAGAATAAGGGTAGGTGTTGTGCAATTAGCACTGCAAAGCTATTTCTTCAATGGTTTCAGTCAATCACGTAAATGGAACTTTTACTGTTACGCAGAAAAAGAATATCTGCTGACATTGATATCCCAGACAAGAAGATGGACTGCTTTCATATGGCAGGAATATAATCACAGTCAGACTAAGTGAAAGGCAACTGCAGACTTTGTTGTTGAACTTCTCATTCTAGTGATCATTTTGATTGCTGTGGGAACTCCCAAACGTTACAGCAATTTTATTGTTAGCAAATGAGATCAAAATTTACAATAGAGCAAACAGATGATCTGATTAAAGAGTAGAGACAGAGAAATGACAATCACATTTTCCTAGAAAAAAAAATTATCTGACAAAAAGTTTTTACCTATGTAACATTGAAGGAAACAACAAAAGGCATTATTTTGTATCTACATAGTGAATGTTTTCCTGGTAATTTTTCCCTAAGGACATAGTTTGCACTGGCTGCGCTTGGATCTTCCTATAGGAAATTGAAGGCTGACATTATCTCTCAATACTCATTGTTATTCTATCTTTTAAAGGAAGCTCTTTCAATCCCTTGCCTTTGTCAGTGCCCGGACACCTCCTCCTCTTTTTCTCAGAACTCCATAGGGAGCTCCCTCCCTACTGTGCTCTGAACTACTCTTTTCTTTGGCTGCAGTCATTGCTGACTCTTGTGTAACCCTTGTGCTTCGCTCAGCCACCCCTTCATTATCAATCCTGGCTCATTGCTCCTAGCTGCTCACACAGCCCCCACAGACAACTTTTAAATAAATTGAAGTTAGGAAGACTGAGGACCTTTGAACACTCTAGCATGGGTTGCCCATCACTCTAATTGACTATTGGCTCTTTTATCCTTCATTCTTCTCCAAAAAGCTGTATCTGTTTGTATACTAATGCAACCACTTGCAACAACTCAAAGAAAGATCTAAAAAACTGGGTTTAATAATTTGAAATGAACATACCACACATTGTTGTATCTTATAGCCAGACTGTTTTTGCTTCATTGTTAGTGCAATCGTCTCATTATTAACTCTTCAAACCTGCCAAGAGCATTCATCTTCATATGAGAGAGCACACAGCACAGTCCATATTTTCAAATTAAACCAATATAGAATTTTAAAAACAATTCCTAAAAAACAACTGTCCTAAAAACTAACATATAATAACATCAGTAAAACTTGTTTATTGTTTATCTATAATCTCCACCTTAATTTTCATAGTTCCTAGAGTAAATAGAATTGTTTCTGATATACCAGTAGAACCACTCTAGACAGCCAGCATGCATTCTCTCACAGCCACCTACAGAGACTTTTCAGGCCAAATTGCACTTTCATTAGTATCAATCCAGTCCCTTATGTTCACACTGCACCTGCAGTTCTGCTTTTATAATACTGTTACCCTCAATGATATGCAGGATCCTAGGATGTTCAGTTCTTTAATGGATTTCTGAGACCAGGTTGATTTTGCTTGCCCATTAAGTCAAACCCCAAAGCTATATATCATCTGTAAGTATATTTTATCCATCTTTGAATGAGAAATCTTCAGATTTGGTAATGAAAAACCTCACAAAGCTTATTTAATAGAATAATTTTTCAAGATAGCAAAAACTTCAATTTAATTTTTTAATTGTCATTCCTCAATAACTCAGTATTGAAGAATTTCTTTAACGGAGTATGCCAGTGATTTCCACTTTCTTTTACCTGAATTGAGCATGATGACTTTACACTCAAGAAGGTTAATTTTTGAAGGAGGGAGGGGGAAATCCTCCCCTTCAAAACAACCAAAAAACCACCACCCCAAAACCCCAAACCCATAATAGAAAAAAAAGATAAGTGGGGAAGGGTTTTCTGTAGCACAGTGAAACATCACTATTAAAACACAGTGATAGTAATTTGGGATCAATCAGTCAGGAAGAAGTTGAAAAACTCAATTTTATGCTTCAGTTTTATAAAGAGCTTCTTATTTTCTTTTATGTCTGCCTGAAAGCCTGCTGTTCTGAACTTCATAAACTTCACAACACGTTCATGTGAGGATATAGTTAAAATGCTAAATTATTTTCTCCTGACAGAGTTGATGTTTACCATGTTTAAAGTGTTTAACATCAAAGGCAACACAATAAGTTCATGATGTGAAAAGGGCCATATTCACTTACCAGAAAAATATTCATCCAATACTTTGCAAACATTTACAACAGTTAGAATAAAAAGCAAAATCAGAAGCCTCTGCTCATGCACCTTTCATTCCTTATTGTATAGGTGTAACACCCAATATAAAGCCCACTTAACTTATTGGGAGTCTTTCCACTGACTTTTTAATTCATCCTGTAAGCAATTAGAGGAACCTATTCCTTCACTTCCTGCTTGCTCAGAAAAATACACACTTTCATAGCACAAAGGAAAATAAGGAAAGAGATTCCCTTGCCAGGTTTTGTAATTGAAGAAATTAAATTGCCTCTGAGTAACCTGTTCTTTGGTATTGCTTCTGCTGCACCCATTTGCTTGCATAAAACCTAGCAATAACAATCCAAACCAGGAGGAAGACTAAAATAAGTATGAGCATGTGGAAACTGTATGAGAACTATCTTCAAACTGGTTTTCAATTTACAGTAGGCATGCCACCAAGAAAGCAATTCTGACTGAACACATTACAAACCTGCACATTGCACTGACAATCTCCAGAAAACACAATAAACAACACGGAATGAATTTTACTGTCTCATATAGTAGCAATAGCTGAGCATATTATGAATTAACCAGCTGGATGTCTTGCCTCTAACCTAACCAGTGACCAAAATAAGCCACAAATATTTCTATAGCCCTGAGACAAATAACACAATATGGTTTGCATCCATTACAACCTAGACCTCCAGGGCAGGAGAACAGTTGTATGCAAGCTGACCATCAGGTAGGGTTCCTGACCCAGGCTCTCCTTCAGTCTGTGTCTGGGTTTGGGCCGGGAAAGTGTGTTTTGGCCCAGGTCAAAATTGTGCCAAGGAATTCACTTAGAGTTTTGCAGTATGGGACATATACCAGCGCATAAAGGATGCTTATACTGTTACTAGCATGGACAGATTCTGCCATACCACAGAGCATGGAAGGTACGCATATGCAGGAAGCAACTTTCATGAATTCCCTTCCATCCCTAAAACCGATAGCCTAACCAGGTACATTGTAAGGTCTAGAGAAGAATAGTGGCTAGCATTAGGAATTAGTTTGGATAAAACACAGCAGTTCTGTATAGACATAATTGAGGAATACTGAAGCACAATTATGTGATATCAAATTTAAATGTAGACATTATTAATATGAGTGATAGAGGTGAAAACTATCAAAAGACAACTTTGAAGAAAAGTAATTACAAAGGGCAGAACCTAAAAAGAAGGCTCCATACACTTTTAGTGGACCAGATATGAACAACACTTCTATTTCTGAACTCTGCACCTGGAATGAAATGGGAGACATTCTGACTGATCTTCTTCAGTAAAGATTGTGAATGCTTTACTCACAGAGAAGTAATTTTCAGAAATACCTTTGCAGTAAACATGGTTAAAAAAGGAGTGGGAATTGAATCTGAGAAACTAGAATCTAGAGAAACTTTAGAAGAAAATAAGATGACAGATATTAAAAGTGTGTCTGGACAGTGTCAATGCGGAGAAAACTTACAGTTTAAAATACAGTTTTTCTTTCAGTTACACTTACAGCATTGCACTAGAATCATTGGGGTTATACTGTCACGTAACAGGACAGGCTCCAGAAGAGAAGACAAACAAACCTTAAATCAAAATACCTGAACAAATTATACTGCACTCTAAGTCTGGGCACATGATCTCAAAGTTTAGCAACTGTTGTGATAATTTGCACATGATATCAAAACTAAAACCAAAACTTGATACTGAAGATATCTTTCTGTGGCATTTAGGTGCTGTTGTTGATATAGCTGCCCTTTGTAGGACTGTAGTTTAAACTAAACCAAAGGAACTGCAGAAGCAGCTGGGGATTTACAGCCACCATAAATGGTATTTCTCAGAACCTAGAAAAGCATCTTACTGTTGTAGGCAAATGAAATTGATTGAGAAGAATGAAAACTTGAGTGTCCTTAGTTATCACTTATTAGCTTTGTGGGGAGATCACATAGCTACTCAAAATCCACTGCTTGTGGAGTAAGCTTGCTCCAAAAGTCCATGTAAGGGCTACCATTCACATTATTTTTTTACTGTATATAGAATCCTGCAGTATAACAATGAATTGTGCATATCTCTTCACATAAATGCTCATTTAATCAAATGCTAATTATTTAGGGTTATCATGTCAGATATCAGAACACAACGTAATGAAGTTAAACCACTTGAGACTTCAGCTTTTAAGGACACCAAAGAAGACTTTTCTAACTTAATTAAATAGTTTAATAGCTGTTGGTTTAAGATATGAATAATGCTACTTTAGGACAATTCCTATAGTGCTATTTTCAATATAGGTATCGGAGTTCCTGAATTCTTTGCTTGAACAAGTGGTTTTAGAGGTACTTGAGCCTGACCAAAGAAAAAAACATGGATTTTTTTAAATTAAATGGTACATTCAAGGCTTTATGGTGCCATTAATATTAATGATCCTGGAAGAGAAACCTGAAAGTCTATAGCTATCATTTCTCAGGGGTTTAAGGTCCTACCAATTTGAAATATGTTTGCAACTGAAGAGACAGCCTTATTTGCAATATTTTTTGGTCACTGAAAATCTGTCCCCCTTACAGAAAAACACTACTAAGATGCAAGCCTTTACTTCTTTGTTCCACAGCTTCTGAATGTCCATCTATTTTGAAGCAGTTTACTCTAGAAATTAGTATTTAGTCTAAAATCAGTATTATCTGATCAGTGTACTATATGCCTTATTTTAACGTGTCATTCCTGTGACACAGCTACTGTACTATGCAAATCAGTTTTAAAGTAAATAATAATTAAAGGCTAACAAGGAATAATAAGCAATTTGTTCCTTTTTTAGTTTACATTTTTAATTAAAGAAGGAAAATAAAAAGTATTTTATAGTTGAGGAATTGAAGGTCACAAAAATCCAATAAAATGTACAAGTTCTGTCACAGAATTACATTTCTGCTCTTTACTGCAATCTTTTCTTTCTCTTTGTTTTGTTTGTTCTTGGTTTCATTTATCTTTTATTGTGGTCTTTAAGTGTCCTTTCTTTGTATATTCAGTGCATGGTCAGAACTTCATAAGAAAAAAATTGTCACACATTTCATTTATCTTCTTAGTTTTATCTCCTTAAAGCTAAATCAATTTTTTCAATCTCCAAGAACTTTTATTATTTAAATTATTTTCTACTAACTTTCATTTCTACTTCATGACATGACCTGAGTGAAATTTAGCCCCATTCAATTTGCTGTCACCAAAACAGATTTCATTTTCCACGTTCATTGTCCAGTAGCTTTAAGTCTTATATTATGTATCAGAACCCAGAGACGAGCAACTAGTTTGTAGAAGGAAAAGAACCTGTTTTATTGCAAGAAAATAAATCAGGTGTCCTTACTTAACTCTCTTTGTCTTTGTGTTGAAGATTTGTTCACACTGCTATTAAAAAACCCCATTGTTCCATTAAAAAACCCCACAACAACAAAA
>VWPV01021023.1:0-15871 GCA_013389885.1 Geococcyx californianus
CGACAGTCTATCAACCAAAATCTGCAAAAGAAAATGAAGAGTTGAGTAATTAGCACAGAAAGATTTAAGCAAGAAAAGTATATATATATATATATACATACACATGTTTTCCTATCTTGGCAGAATTAGGTGATAACCACACCAATGGGATATTTACAAGTCAGAATAAAGGAAAAAATGAGTTACCATTGGGGAAGAACAGCCTAAGAACGCTCATGGTTCCCCCTGTGCGTTTAGGAGCATGAAGCAAAATCAACAGGGAAAGCACGTGGTGGACCAGCATTTACTCTCCTAAATACCAGTGGAAAACCCTTTGCAGAGCCTCCTGCTGCACCAATTCCAGGCCATTGTTTGCCTTTCTGATAAAATCTCACTCAGCTGGAAGCTTACATGCTTCTAGGTACATCACTGGCTTTTTTTAAAGGCTTTAGGAAGTTCACTTGTCCTGTGGCACAGCCTCATCCATGTTCTCTGGAGATGTAAATACATGAAAAATTTCATATTTTTATGTTTATTACATTTATAACTGTGTTTATAATATTTAAACAATTATTGAGTGCTGACCATAATCAAGAAAATCTAGAAATTCATCACAGTATCCAACAAATGTTTTTTCTTCTATCTAAACATTGACTATGCCCTAAATCTTTTCATCTGAATTAACACTTCCAGTGAGAATATGTGATCAAATGTTTTCTGTCTTTCACAAAGAACTACATCTCTTGTAGAACAAGTTCAGTTATCTCTGTTTTCCGTCACTTCCAACAGTTTACGATGACTTATGAAATGGTGACTGATCTAATTACCATCCTCCTAAAGCTGCCCAAAAGGTCTCTGAACTTATTCTTGTTTATCACGTGTCATCTAAGTAGAGAAAGGTGCATTGGAAGTGTGCAGTTCAGACTTCCCCTACCTTTTTGTCAGCTGGTTGTGTCAAACATCTGATGATGTAGAAGAGAGTAATGACCCATAAAAACCTTACTGCAATTGCTTGTATCCAGTTACCCACTGGTCATTTATCTTCCAGGTTACAACTGAACTGTTAAACTGCAGAGTGGACTGTTTCATCCTTTTCTCTTGAGCTCCCCAAGATTTTCCTAGGCCTTGTACGATTGCTTCTTTGGTATTGCTGGACACCTCAGTACATCACCCTCTTGTGTTGGAGAACTGCACACAAACTTCTGACATGACAGGAACACATACTGAAGACCAGTGATACAGGCATTTCTAGATCTGAGCCATGTTATATTTTGAAGACTCTGAAAGCAGATGTGTGCACATTCGATCCCTTGCCTCAATGATGCCATGATCACCACTGACTCACTTTTCATCACATGCCATGTTATGGTCAGCCCTGGGCAGCCTCTGCCACTGCTTCACCATTCCTTCAGTGAAGTAATTTTTCCTGATATCTAATCTAAACCACCCCTGATGCAATTTGAGGCCATTTCTTCTCATTCTATCACTTGTCACTTGGGAGAAGAGATCAGCACTCACCTCGCTCCAACCTCCTTTAAGGGAGCTGCAGAGAGCGATGAGGTCTCCCTCGAGCCTTATCTCTTTGTCCCTTCTCCTCCTTATCCCTTTGTGAAGACAACTGTATTGTTATTTTGCAAAGGTGTCAACTTTCACTTAAAATCATTTTACTTCTACTCCACAATTCAATGGCAAAAAAGCACCAAGCATTCTACGAGGAGTAACACGCACTGCCTTCTTTCTCAGGTGTCACTTCACTGAGGTTGTCTGTGGAGCTGATGACTTTTGTTTTCAATAACATTCACCGTGTAGGTGAAAAGCATGCTTGAATCTGACACCCGTAGGATGGAGACGGAAGTCATGAGAGGTCAAAAACACCTCAAAAGCTGATCTAATCTACAGGAGGCTTATTACTTGCTGTAGATTACATGGTATTATAACCCACAAAGCGTACCTTTGAAGTGTGATTTCTCTGGTCTTACTCATCTGCAGGTTGAACAATAGGGAATTTCATGCTGTGCTTACCTTTAGAGCATTTCTCAAACACACTGATTAAAAAAACAGGCTGGTGACATTTGAAAGAGAGAAAGCACAGTTGGTACCTGCAGGCTCTGCATACTGACACTTCCCTTTTCAGGGGTGGGAGAACTATGCTATGCTGGACTCAACACTGGAGGGGCCACATCCTTTGGGAAATCACCATGTGCTCAAATGATTTGCTGTCAAACACCAAGGGCTAAAAAGCCCAAACAGACACTGCATTTTTAAAAAAGCTGCAGCTTGGGAAATGGAAAACAGCTATGCCTCAAAGTCTGCAGTTTAATTCACATCCATTTTAGATAAATGTATTCCCAAGCTCATTTTAATCGTATGAATAGGGAAACTTCTCCCTCATTAACTAGACATAAACAAATTACTGTGAATAGCTGTCAAGCATGAGTTCATTCTCAGCAGGACACAAGGGGAGATGCACTTTTAGACCAGGCATGAGTGGAAGAATTCAAGTTAGCTTGTCCTTCAATAAAGAAGGTAATTAATGAAAAATACATTAAATACCTGAAGAATCCCATTTTCTAACTTGCACAGCACTTAAAATCATGTTTGGGCTACAGTAGTCTGTTAAATATTCATTCTGATTAAAAAGAAGAGGTAGAACCCATTAAAATCTCGACACAGGACCCCACCTCTATCACAGCACAGTACCAATAGTAAACAGTTTTAATGTCATCATCAGAATTAGGAAACATCCACTACCAATACAGACTGCAGTTCCATAAACTGTCCGTCTCATTCTGGCTGCATTTCCTGTGTAGCCCTGCTGGGGACATCGACCTCTCAAACTCTGCATCTCATCTCAACATCTTCTTAACTTAATCTTTCATGTAGCCCTTTAAGCAGAATACTGCAAGTGGCAGATGGGAGCCAAAACATACCTAAAGATCTCCCTCTTGTGGTCACTGTGAAAGAAAAACGTCTAGTTGAACTGAAAAGAAATATCCCCAAGCAAAGCCTTCAGCTTAATGGCAAGAAAGGCATTTCTGAATTGAGACACTGTAGAAAAAATGCTGCTTTCTTTTGCCTAACATTACCCTGTAGGTCGGACTGTGAGAGCTGAACTATTTTAACATTTAATAAATTATTTCATTAAATAGCAAACACAATCTCATAGTAATAACTGCTCTGGATGCTGAAAGTTTGCACTGAAGGGAACTCATTGATTTTCATGTTATCCGAGATTTTTGTAACCGTTTACTAGTCTACACACCCTAAATTTAATATTTTCCAGGTCATGGACTGCATCTTCCGTTACAGAGAAGATTTTTGAGTATTTCTGTGATATACATACATATCAATATTTTAAACTTGAAATTCTGTTTTCAGAAAGATGGCAGTTGAATCTCATTACAGGAACAGATGGTTGGAAGGGATTCTCCTAGATCACAGCCTGGTACACCTACCAGGCCCTTCTGCTTCATTTCTCATTTGTTGGATATTCTGGAAATAACACCTTTTGTAAGATGTATAACGAGCTACCCAAATCAGGGATTTCTGTTTCCATGGAAATTTGCATATTTTGGCATCAAGAATCAGGAAGGGAGATTCAAAATTAAACCAGATTTTTTCTAACTAGCTGAAAATTGAACCATTCCTCATGTGATGATTGCAGAAAAATGAGTAGGTCATTAACTCATTTCAGGTATCACAGCAGGTGCTGACTGCGAAGACTTAATGGCTGAGGTAAAAATGATATGAACATAATTTTTGTTTTCCACTGCTGGTACAGACTGCAGTGCTTACAGCCCTCATCCATCATCTGTCTTGGCTGGGAGGCTCAGGGCTTCCAAAATGCCTCACCAGTTGTTTCACAGAACATCTATGTTCCCTCTAGTATATGAACTAAAATAGTTTAAAGGAAATATTTGTTGAAAAAAGACATGCACTTGAAAGTGACCCTCTAAGACTCATGTGTTGTTGTGTAGGTACCTGGCAGACACGTTTGTTGTGAAGGAAACACATTCATTAACGAATGTCAGTGGTGTTGTTCCAGTGATGTCTTCCCATTGGGCAGGGGTAGTTCCTCCTGAAATTATAGAGGTTTTAAAGAACATTAAAACCAAGCAAGTCTGCAACTTTCTTGCTTCTATGAAATATTTTACATTATTCTGACTTTTTATTGCCATGAAACCAGTAATAATCCCAGATGCGCCTTCTCCTTAGGTCCAGGTTGTTCCACTAACGCTAGTAGGATTGCATGGGTTTCCCCTGAGAAAACAAAGTGCCCAAATGGTTTCCAAATGATGAGTCCTGTAGCACAGCTCCAGAAATGTTAAAAGAGGGTAGAATTTTGTGGTGAAATCTGTAATTTATTAGAAATTTCTTTTGTTCATTCTAGACTTTTCATGCATGCAGGGCAAAATCAGCCCAGATATAATGCAGTTAAACCTATATTGTTTTACTTGGGACACAATGATAATGTTCTATTCTTGCAGTATTTCAGCACTCTTTGTCACAGGCATTGCCAGATTCCTATCTGGCCGATGCAGCTGAAAACGTGGGCACAACCTGTGTTTTCAAGCTCTTCAGTGTGTGTCCCTGCCTCACCTTGTAGTGAAGAATGTCCAATTGGTTTCCAGTGACCTTAAAACTACCCCTGAGCTTACAAAAAAGAGGAGTGTTTATTTCCAAACAGCAGTTATGAATATTTATAACACACATATGAAGAACTAAAGGAAAAACTAGGCATACCAAGGCCAAGTGTGTCTGTCCCTCCTCTCACAGACACTGACTTGTTAGATATCCATTTGACCACACAGCATAGTCTTGATGCAAACCTTAAACCAAGCTGTATCTGGAAATGAATACTAGTTTTCAGGCAACACCATCTTCTTCCTTTTGATGAAGCATTCTTGGAACCGGTTTCCCTTCTAAAGTTTTCTAGAAGATTACTGTAGATTTACTCCCCCTTCACAAAACTTAACCAAATTCCTCTTTACAGAGAAGACCATTCTTCTCTATTTAAACAAGCACTATTTCATGCTCTTCAAAATGTAAATACTTTTTGGTTGACCAGATGCTGTTTCTGGTATTTCAACAGCTACCTAACAACTTTGTATCACAAAACTGCAAAAGCATCTCTTCTATAGAATGATTCCTTGGCCCATCTCAGTGTGTAATGCATCCTACATGCGCTTCGTATTTGAAATTCGTTTGAAAACTAAGAAAGATGTTAAATTCTAATCAGAATAAATGCATGCAGCTCACTTCTGCCTCTAAACTGAGATTGAATGAGATGCTCATCACTTTGGAGTTACAGCAAGTATAAAGTGTTTAACTCCAATTTCTTCCTCTGAAGCACAATGCAACTGCCTACAGGAAAGCTGGGAAGGGGCTCTTGATCAAAGAGTGCAGGGATAGGATGAGAGGAATGGTTTTGAAGTGGAAAAAGGGGAGATGTAGATGAGAACTTAGGAAGAAATGTTTTCCTGTGAAGGTGGGAAGGTACTGGCACAAATTGTCCAGAAAAGTCATGGCTGCTCCATCCCTGGAGGTGTTTAAGGCCAGGTTGGATGGGGCTTGGAGCTCCCTGATCCAGTGGGAGGTGTCCCTGCCCATGGCAGGGGGGAGGAACTCGCTGGGCTTTAAGGTCCCTTCCAGCCCAAACTATTCTGATGCTGTGATTATACCTGTGCTATGCTTGCTGTGCTAGGCAGAGGTGTGATGGTTCTCAAGAAACAAGGATAACAAAAAGGCAAAAAACCCCAAACCGAAAGTCCATGATTATATCACAAATCTCTTGTTAGTCCAAACAACAAATTTTATTTCTGCTCTACAGTAATTGTTTGGATAGTTTTCTTTTCACAGCCTCTCATCCCAGTCAGGTTTTCACGATGTATATCATCAGCTGAAGTAATTCAGCCCACAACGACCGATAATTTCAAGAGGTACATAAAAAGCTCTAGAATTTGCATCCTACCTGTTATGCTGCATAGTAACCTTAAAGTGGGTGTGTCACCTCCATAACCATTCATCATCCCATCACTGGAGGCCTTGGGGATGGGAATCGTCATCGTGATGGGTTTATGGAACTTCCTTCTCCTGGGCTCCAGTGTGACTATAGGACTGAAGGTAGCCTTGTTGCCCAAAATCTTCTTTATAAGTTCAGTATGCATTGGCTGAGCCTTTCCAAAGCAGAAGACAGTAGCAGAAGTTACTTGAAAACAGTTTAATGAGTATGCAAAGAACTGGGTCTGTATCATGCCATGTAACCCTTAAGTTTTTACACTAAATGAAACAATTTCCCATGAAAATCTGCAAACAGAACTGACAGCCAGTGAGAAGAGGAGATCTCCCTTTTTCAACTTTCCCACATCTCCCTATCCCCTTTCTTGGTGCTTGTCAGGCCCGTTTAATTTAACTCATTTAACCAGTAGCAAATGATTTCCTTGTCAACTTTCTTTTTTTTTTTTTTCTCATTAAAACAAACTCTGAGCTGTATCAGCAAGCTGTTCAGAGGGAATTCCAGCAAGCACAGTCTCCTGGCCAAAGTAAGCTGTGGGTGCCTGCAGCACGAGGAGGGGATGAAGATGGGGAAAAGACTTCCCCATCTCTCAGTAGTGAGCTGTTTGGCTGGTTTACTGCACGCTGAGAATCTGTACATTTGACTCAGTTATTACAACCCTTTACATTTCTCTGATGCCTTTTGTAAGAAGTATTTAAGAACTTGTTCTATGACTAACACTAATATCATCATCATGACCAAAGTTACATGCTTTTCCAAACATCATACAGACAGTCAACAGGAATCTGAACTAACTGGAATACTCAAAGCTCTATCACTTGCTTTGACTTTTGCATTTTGAGATTTTTTTAAACTATTTTAACTAGAAGCATTCTAGACAACAACATACAACACGATAAGCTGGATAGGCTGGTTCTGTAGTTAAAACCAGTTATTTTACCCCCTAAAAATAATAATGAAAAAAGATAAGCCCTGTAAGTGTTTGATCATACCTGGAGGCCAACGCGAATTCGTTTGGTTAGAGCTCCTTCCGGGAAGACTGCCTGCACTTGTGGTACAACCGTGCTGCTCAGCACGCCTCCTTCAGGTCCAATAAGGTTGCTGTCCTGCTTGATCCGGGACNCCTTTTTCAACTTTCCCACATCTCCCTATCCCCTTTCTTGGTGCTTGTCAGGCCCGTTTAATTTAACTCATTTAACCAGTAGCAAATGATTTCCTTGTCAACTTTCTTTTTTTTTTTTTCTCATTAAAACAAACTCTGAGCTGTATCAGCAAGCTGTTCAGAGGGAATTCCAGCAAGCACAGTCTCCTGGCCAAAGTAAGCTGTGGGTGCCTGCAGCACGAGGAGGGGATGAAGATGGGGAAAAGACTTCCCCATCTCTCAGTAGTGAGCTGTTTGGCTGGTTTACTGCACGCTGAGAATCTGTACATTTGACTCAGTTATTACAACCCTTTACATTTCTCTGATGCCTTTTGTAAGAAGTATTTAAGAACTTGTTCTATGACTAACACTAATATCATCATCATGACCAAAGTTACATGCTTTTCCAAACATCATACAGACAGTCAACAGGAATCTGAACTAACTGGAATACTCAAAGCTCTATCACTTGCTTTGACTTTTGCATTTTGAGATTTTTTTAAACTATTTTAACTAGAAGCATTCTAGACAACAACATACAACACGATAAGCTGGATAGGCTGGTTCTGTAGTTAAAACCAGTTATTTTACCCCCTAAAAATAATAATGAAAAAAGATAAGCCCTGTAAGTGTTTGATCATACCTGGAGGCCAACGCGAATTCGTTTGGTTAGAGCTCCTTCCGGGAAGACTGCCTGCACTTGTGGTACAACCGTGCTGCTCAGCACGCCTCCTTCAGGTCCAATAAGGTTGCTGTCCTGCTTGATCCGGGACACCACTGCAAAGTACTGAGGGAAATCTCGGGTGATGATGCGGCAGATCCGCTTCTTCTCGAGTTCCTCAGGAGTGTCGAGTACTGAGTCCAAAAGAGACAGGAATTGTGTGGAAACAATACAGTAAACTTCAAAATGCACTCAAACTTTTAACAGTTTAACTACAACTGACAGAAGTATTTTGTCTAGAAGTTAGGTGGCAAAAGGAAACATATCCCAGTAGTTTTGAGAGAGTTAGGGGGTTTCAGCCTGGAGAAGAGAAGGCTCCAGGGAGACATTAGAGCAGCCACCCAGTACTGAAAGGGGCTACAGGAAAACCGGGAAAGGGGTCTTTATCAAGGACTGTAGGGGGGGGAAACGGTTTGAAGCTGAAAGAGGGGAGATTGAGATGAGATCTTAGGAAGAAATGTTTTCCAGTGAGGGTGGGGAGGCACTGGCACAGTTCGCCCAAAGCAGTCGTGGTTGCCCCATCCCTGGAGGTGTTCAAGGCCAGGCTGGATGGGGCTTCGAGCATCCTGATATAGTGAGGAGTTTCCCTGCCCGTGGCAGGGGGTTGGAACTGGATGATCTTTAAGGTCTCTTTCAACCCAAAATCATTCCATAATTCTGCAATTCATAAGGCTACAGCTAAAGCAGAGAAACAAAAAAAGGAATAGAGACAGAAGGAGTAACTGAAGGGAGCTTCAGACAATAGCTCAGAACATGTTGACAGCATCCCCAAAACCAGGAGGCCAGCAAGCAAAGGGATTGCTCCAAGCCCCTTTCTACCTCACACATTTACACTGTAGCTTAAAGTAGCATCAAGGGAACTAAACTCCAGATACAAAAAGTATTAAAGTGTGAGTTCAGCTTTAAGTACGAGCTGACTGTTTACTTTGTTGGTTTGGGTTTTTTTAAAGAAACCATCAAAATTAATAACAAATTGTACAGATCCTAAACAGCCCAAGGCCATTCTGTTCTCTCAGAAAGCCAGAGTGACTGACATTCCCTCCCACACATTTAGCTGCTTAGAAAGGGTTAGTATGATAATTGCCTTGTTTTGGAAAGGTGTTTGCTATGGAAGCTTTTTGTTTAAAACTTGGAAAACAAGCAGTAGAAAACATAAATCTAGCATCTATTCTCAATTTCGTGATGATAGATTTTGTTTTGTCCCACTACTCGAGCAGACTGCGCAAGGGAAGTAAGCGCAAGTACACCGCTTCTGCTGGCTCATGTCCTGAGAAGAGGAATATCTCTAGCATGACTGAAGTATCTAAGGAATACAATGGCAGAAATCCTAGGGTGAACCAAACATGAGGTGCTAAACAGAATAAATGGTACAAAGCTATGACCCCCAGTTACAGAAGTAAGGCAGGAGCAGCATAAAACCCCTAAAGTGACACTGGATACCTTCATCCATCCCATTCAGGATTTCATTCAGTTCATCCTCAGTGTATTCACAGAAGTGCTCCTTCCAGCTGTCCCCGTTCTCACTGCGCAGGATCACCAGCTCCCTCTCTTTCCCACGCAGAGCAGCAAAGTGGGGGATCTCCACAATCACAGGCCTGGCACAGCAACACAGCGCATTAAATGCACATGGGAGAGAGGAAGAAACAGGATTAACAGCAACTCTACTCAGTCTGGTACAAAGTGACCTGGAATTCTACCTATTTCACTGCAAGACTTCGGCACAATCCTAAGCTAGTAGGTCACTAACACACATTGGATTTTTACAGGGACCCAGTAAATGCTGAAGGACAGATTAAAGAGTGCATTCACCTCTTTCCACAGTGTGAATGATATTTGGTAAGATAATAGTGCTTTCACAAGAAATTTGGTAATTGTCATGCTTGTTCTAGTTGTCACTACTGTCTGGGTTAACCTGTGCAACTTCATTTCAAAGAGAATCTACTGTAATGTATATGGGACAAATTCTGATCTCACTTATACTCATGCAAATCAGAATAATTTCATTGCAATCCAGGGGCAATCATGTCTTGTGCCAATTTTACTTCATTATAATTCTATGTATTCCAATGAATTTATTCCTGATTTACACTCTGGGAGAGATAAAGGAGGTGTGAGAAGCTCATCTATTTCAGTATAGGAGATAAGAATTTGCCTTGTTGCCTTGCAAGCAGATGTCAATGTATGTATTAATGTATGCATTCATATATATACACACATACATACACAACAGATATGTGTACATATATCTATATTTATATATACAAACTCTTAGAAATAAGAGAAAAAAATATATATTTGTATATACACTTCTCAGAGGACTTACACAGGTTACCATGTACATAGTAAATGTCATGTGTTCTATTATACTGGTGGTATCCAACATAATAACTTATTGATTAATCAGTCCTTGACACAATAAACATCTTAAAATTTACAGTAGATTCCTTTTTTATTTGTCCCAATCCAGGTTGCTTTGCTACAGACATCAAGCACATAACTAGGAAGAGATTTCATGCCAAAACAAAAATGAAGGCCACAGCACTTTAAGAAAAAGATACAAACATACCACCAAAACAAAACCACATACCACAAGGGTTGAAAAATGGTCCACTAAGGGTTGGGTATACAAAATTCCAAATGATAGAAAGGGACAATATCATGGGCATAATGACATAAAAAAATCATTGCAGAAGGAGGAGAAGAATGGGGAGGTCAGCATCCATCAATTTGTGTCAAGTCTCTCCTACCCAAGGAATTTGGTCCCAGGAGGCCCCAGCTGAAGGATTCGGCTGACCAAGCTTTCTCCCTCATTAAGTGGGGGAGGAGCCGTAGGCAGATGAAGTTTACTGAGCACATCCAAAGCAGCAGTGAAAGAAAGAACATAAATAAAATTTATGTATTTTTTTTGTGCCAGAACGCCTGTGCCACTGTCTGGTCCACAGAGTGGAATTAGGTTCTACACTGAACAAGGTTCCGTCCTAGCGATGGCAATCTGGTGATCAGAATCAGTAAATTAGTTTCATTAATTTAGGATCTTTTCTAGCTTATAGGAAGACAATGGGGGTTTTGGCAGTGAACTCAATGGGAACCAGAGTTGGACCTCAGAATGCACCTAAACAAACAGTGCAGTGATTCTCTGACTTCACTGCCAGTAGAACATCAAGAAAAACGCTTGCAGGAAGGTCATGAAGATCTGAGAAAGAACACAACTGTGCTATATCCTGGTCTTTCACATAAGACATTTTCATTTAGTAGAGAAACCATTGAAAAGAAAATGGTAGACATATTTAAGGTCAATTTGGGTGTGACAAAGATAATGGGAAGACTGAATGTGACAGCACAATATTTCTCCTGCTCTTTAGACTTCATTCCGCTCCTCTTTAGAAGTCATCAAGATGGGAAAAGAAGTGGTACAAAGATGGTTTGTTGTTACTTAATATTAGGAGCTACCTGTCTGTCAAAAGGAACGGTTGGTTTGCTCTTAGCATCACACTTGCAGTGTTTCATACCTGCTCGTGCTTTTTTTCCAGATCAGAGGAACACTGAAGTAGCCAAAACATGCCTTGGGAACGTTCTCCCTTCCCACTCTGTATCAAAGCACTGGCCAGTTAAAAGCTACCAAACATTTTTTTTTTTCCCTAACCTCAATCTTTCAGAAAAAGCAAACCCAAAGATAGTGGCTCTGATGACTGCCTGATATAACAGCATTTTAAAGCAACTGATTTGTTTCAAAATGGATTTAAACTGTTTACAGAGTCCCTTTTTTACAGATTCTGAATGAAGCCATTTACTGTAACAGAAGGGGTTCCTTCCGTCATCCACTTTTGAATGCCTCAGCTGATAGGCAGAACAGTTGGTAAACCAAATAAAAAATGTGTGGATAACTGCTGCTTTCAGCTGAAAATTGCTAAAACAAGCTCAGCAGCAGACACAAATCTGATCTTTCTATGGGTTTTGCAGCATAGGACAAAGGAAACGGCCAAAAAAACCCCCAGGGTTGTCCTATTGCTTAATTTAGCAATTTCAGCCCCAGAAAAATCAAAGGCACTGTGCTTCCCTGATAGTCCAAATTACTGGTAACACAAAGCAAGTCTAAAATAAGCAGCCGTAACTTGTGTTGTATACATAGCAGGCTTTCCATTTGGGCTTTAGATCAGTGCTGTGCTATTCATGTCTTACACATGGCTTATTTAAATGTTTTATGATCTGCCCGTTCTGGATGCAAAGGGGTCTTTTTCCACTCTAATATCACAACACTGAGTAAGAATTATATCCAAGGAAGCTCAATAATCTTTGCGCTAGAAGTTAAAATATCTGTTTTTATAGGAAAAGGCATACAAGCTTTGTGAAATGTTAACTATAGGGCACCAACATCTTTTTCTGTTCAAGATCTGACAAAAGGAACCATTTCAGTGCAACTTGCAAACAGAGGAAAATAGACTGAACATTTTCCTTTAGGTCATCTGGCACCTCTTACCCAAGAAACTGAGCACCAGAAGGTCCAACTTCGATGAGGCGGCTGGCCAGACCTTCGCCTTCCACCATGGGAGGCATGGTGGCCAGTCGGTGGCGTTTCACCAACCGGCAAGTCACTCTGGTCGGAGCAGTGCATTTCCGCGGAGGAATAATGATGCGGAGTCCATTATGTCTGCAACCTCTCATGGCACCTCCACGAGCATCCACCATGAAACTAACTAGGAAGCTGGAAAATCAGGAGGGAAAATTCAGATACAAAGCATAAAGAAATTCCTTTGGTTCTGTTCCACATAGGTAACAAATTCCATACGTAAATATGGCTCTTTCTAAAGATGTACAACTAGAAAAAGCCTTTCTCCCATGTGAAGCATCAAATCATGCTAATATCATTTACTAATTGACATTTCTTAATGTCTATTGCTTATTAAATAATACTTATTAACTGACATCTGCTATCTAAGAGTTCTTCACGGGAAGCAGTCACTAATAAATGTGAGCACAAGTGTGGGTACCTAATAGAGACAAAGTCAATTTCACCATATCTCTATATTGTAAAGTTGGCAATCCTTAAATACTTTACAAGCAAATACATCTATTGAAGAAAATCATTTATTATTCAAGAAAATAAAGCCAATTCTGATTGGAGAGGTTGTTGGGGTTTTCTTGGTTGTCCGTGTAATTTTCTATAAACTGTAATTTCTAACAAAAATGGTTTTGGAGTTAAAAAAATCAAATTTCATTGTGGAGTAAAATTCTATAATAGCTACGGTCACCGTATAAGAGGTTTATTTATGGATTTTTTTGTTTTCTGTATTATTTTGCACAGCAATGGAAAACTTCCAGATGCTGAAAGCCATCTACAGGGAGCCCTCTGCTAGCACAAGGTAAATTCTCTTATTCTTTTTGTTTTAAAGGGAGAAAAACATTTCACAGAATTGCTTTAAAGCTGAGCTTTTTATAGTTCCATCTATTATCAACAGGTAGATTTGAACAGATTCGTTACAAAAGATTGGGGACATTCTTGGGAAAGGTGTAGAACTTCAGGGTTTTTTACTGGTTTATGACTTAGGATCATGCCTGATGTGGGATGGGAATGTCGTGTTGCTGGAAGTGAAAGTAAGAGTAGATGAGACAGAATGGTATCTGGCCTACTGCTACCCACTAAAATAGAACCATCACATGGGGAGTCGCAGAAATGCTACTGAAGGACCTGCAACAGAGAAAAGCCCTTATAACATGAGTCACAAATATTTTTGCACTGTCCCCTTGACCGTTCTGTGCAACAACCATTGCATCCATTCATTGTTCACACAGCGACAAGTAATTCCACATGCTGTAAGAACACAACACCCAACACACCGTGCAATTCAGAACAATGGATAATGGGGAGGAGTCACAAGCGCCAGTCGGAAGCACACCATGCACCACGGATGCCGGTCTGTCTCACACATGCAGTCTCCTATTCTACTGCCATTCATATACCTCTAGGTTTTGCTTAGTGTAAAAGTCTGGGGAGTACAACCATTATCTCATTCCTTAGAGGTTGGTGTTTCTGTGGTTTTAACAAGGGGGAAAAAAAAGAAAACATTTTTGATTTGCTGGGGATTAATTTAGAAAAATGGGAGCCTCCTTCACAAAATACAGATGTTATACATTTTAAAGAACAGATGAAAGAAAAGCTTGAGAGATACTAAATGCTCACTTGTTGCAATAATGCTCTAGGGCTTGCTTTGCTATTTGCCATTAACTGTATGAAGTGATGTTATCAGAGTGATTCTGAATTTCAGAGAATTGGTCCAAGCCTCTGTTACAATGGGTGCATTAGAGGTAGTTAAAAACGCTGAGTGCTGGAGGAAGAATTTCACATTTTGATGCAAATACTGTGAGCAACAGAAATATTACCAGAAGCTAATGAGTGCACTTACTGAATTAAATTAACATTCACATTTTTCACTGTGCACGCTGTCATGAATGCAAATTTTAGGATTCAATTACTTTCATTATTGATGTCATACTCAAGATTGCATACTTCAACAACATGATCACCTTCTTTCACTGTTAATCACTGAAATATTAGCGTCAGGGTATCTGCTAGCCTTATGTCCCCCTCAGCTTATTTCCCCATGTGCCTCAGCAATGCCAACACCACTGTTAACTGCTATAAGAATATATGCACACAAAAGGTACGGGTCCAAATCAAATAACTTATATGGTGCTGTTTTGCTGTGTGCTGATTCCTTTCAGATAAGCAGAGTGCCTTCACATAAATCATGTGTTATTCACTGGCTTGTGGTGTAGAACGGATGTAAAAGCACAAGAAGCAGGAGCAGTCTTTGATTTTGACAGTCTGTATCAAACTGGTATCTCAACTCAACACACAAAGCCATAGCCCTGCATTCCTATACCTCCAAAACCTGGGATCTAATACACATCCATTACAGAGTGCAGCATTTCTCTCAAGTAAGCACTCAAGATGGAAAGGGATTGTTGTGTGTGCTCAGGCTTTAAAGTTGCAACTCTTTCTTCTGGTTAAAATTTACGGAACGTGTCTGGTGGTCAGAGCAAGGTTTGTCAGTTGTCTATCACTGAAACCAACTACTGCTCCAATGAGTGGAAAAACAGGCAAAGAGAAGGATCATTGGAAAGTGGGCACAAAGATAACAAGGATTAGGGTTAAGCTGGTAGAACATTATTATTATTGACTGTAAAATCAGCTGTTTCTATCATAAAGGAGACCTAATGTATTTACTAAATAATGAGATGTAACCTGGCAAGCAGGAGCATTCATCACAGTTGCCACCAAAAAATGGATTTGTGCCACATCACTGAAACAAACCCCCAGGTGAAATGGGCAATTCCTGAACAGTTCTTCAACTTCTGTATGTCTGAAACCACCTAAGAGACTGCAAGTACCCTTCCACTGCTGGACAATAAATCCAGACAAACATATAATATTCTGAGTACAAATAATTCATAATGAAGCATTTTCTATATCATAGCAGCCTGGTTTGCTGGTTATTTGCTACAAAGTAGGGCATCTGGGTGGTGACACTGCAGATCAAGGACAGGAAAAGCTTTGCCCTTTGAAGGTTGTGTAGCTCAATACACATAATACATATAAAACTAACACATGACATCAAACATGATTTCTGAAATAGGCATTTAGGAAAGGGGAAAAATTGTGTGACTAATAGTAAGGAAATGTAAAATGCAAATTCATTATGATGTTGCCCACACGTAGGAATTTTATTTTCCCCTCTCCCTAATGTTCCTTTTCCCTGATGTTGTTTTGACAAGACGAGATTGTACTCCAAACAAAACTAGCAGGAATAACTGGCAGATTAAGCCATCATTCTGGAAAGTGGTACCATTTCAATTCCCATGGTCAAAAAGAAAATAATACCTAATGTGAGCACATGAATAATGCTAACATCACTTATACTCCCTGAAGCTCAGGTGCAGGGCTCCTTCTCCTACTGTATGCAGAGAGACAGTGAATCATAGACTCACAGCACACCAGGTTGGAAAGGACCTCAAG
>VWPV01021024.1:0-15327 GCA_013389885.1 Geococcyx californianus
CCCTCACAGTAAAAAAATTCTTAGTAATAGCTAATAGAAACCTCCCCTTTCAGCTTAAAACCATTATCCATTGTCCTGTCACTACATTCCCTGAAAAAGAGCCCCTCCCCAGCTTTCCCATAGCCCCCCTTTAAATACCAGAAGGTTGCTCTATGGTCTCCTCATAGCCTTCTCTCCTCCAGGCCAAGCACTCCCAACAAATCATTGTCAGGAATTATTGTCAGGACTTGTTAGTAGCAGTAACAAACTGGCTGATGGTAAGATTTTAAATCTGAATAGTTTGAAATTTGAAATGTCATTTTGCACTAGCCCTAACACAGTTCTATTAAATCCTTCTTCCTAATGATATCAAGTTTTACAAAACAGACTATTTACTTATCAAGAAGATCTCTCTGTCATACATGATGGAAAGATCTCTTAGAATATGAAAGCCTATCAAATCATTTGTGCTGAAAACCCTTCTTAAAAATTGTGCCTTTAATGACCTGCAGAGAAAACAGTAATTTTTTAATTGTTAAGCTTCTGACTACCAATTGACTTTACTGATAATCCTGCCCAAAACACAGGTAAACTTCACACTCAGCCCTCCAGAAGTATTACAGTTAACGTCCTCGGAGCAGAGACCATCATTTTACTATGTTTGTGATAGGCACAATATAAAGGGAATCTGCTTTAAGTGTCTGACTTGCCAACTTAGAGACATAAAAATGCTAATAAAAATGTTCATTTCTGAAATGAGAAATGAGACTTGGGGTCTAGTTACGTAGACACTTCCAGAAATTCTCTCTGTCATTTAAATTTCTTGGGTCCACTAATGTTTTTAGAATCAAAATATTAAACAAAACAGAAAAAATAACATCTAGGATCTCCTCCTACCTATAAACTTCTATATTTTATTTCTGCTTTTTAACTCCTTTTTCATGGATTTAAGTGTTGATGGGATTAATATTTGAACACTGAGTGCCTCGGAATTATTTGTGAGCATGTTTCAAACCTAAGAAGTTACAATTTTTTTATTTATAAGACTGAATATTTTTCAATTGGAGAAAAAAAGCTTGGCAAATGTTTGAGCAAAAATGGGGTGGGTATAATAATCTTCAGTGGAATATACAGGATAGCCTGGGATCATGTTCCTCTTAGACTTACCTGTTTATTTTGAGGTAAATCTAGGCTTTCTTACATAATGATCCAGTGAATTACATGGCTTCGCCTGAAATTCTACAGGAGCCAGAGCTACAGAAACTGTGTCACTGATACGTGAGAATAATACCTAACGGATTCTGTTACTCTGGGTACAGGTGAAGGTAGTAGTGACACGGCACGGTGTTCAGAGGAGACCAACGAGGATGGTGAGGGGGCTGGAGCACAAGCCCTGGGAGGAGCCACTGAGGGAGCTGGGGTTGTTCAGCCTGGAGAAGAGGAGGCTCAGGGGAGACCTTATTGCCCTCTACAACTGCCTAAAGGGAGGCTGTAGTGAGGCAGGAGTGNTAATTTTGATATTAGGTATTTTGCTCAGTACTCTGTTTTATTCCTGAAGAAATACATAAGTGGTTGTGGAGAGAACGTTGCACTGTGTGCTGAGAGTCCACTGCGTTTTGATTTTAACACAGACATGGTGATTTGTTTCTGTCTTTAGGGGGAATTACACTGTTTTCCTGTTTAGGGGCCTGTTTTCCATGATATTAAAACAAATTTAAGCATTTGGGCTGTACATCGTATATTTGCTTGCAAATTTTTGATGCTAGAGAGAATCTGCGAACAAATAAGAGCAGCAGAGATTAATATGAGGTGTATTCTCTTCTTTTCAGTCAGCACTCTGAACCTCAGGCAAACACATGGCTGAGGACTTCTCTGAAAGATTAAAGTTTCGATATGAACATTACTCAGGCCGTAATTTAATGTGCTTCTTAAAGTCTGGATTTTTGCCTCTTTTCATTTGTAAAGGAACAAAAGCCACTATGTTCTGTTCTATTAGGACATAACATTAATATTTAAATCACAAACTACTTACTATAACTGCAGTATTAGGTTTACTTAGTTATTATACAAGTCTTCATAGTTACTCTTACTATACTTACTTTTTTCATCCATAAAAAGAAATAACTGAATATTACGATTCCTTAAGTTTTAATGGAATCAAATGTGTTTATATGGGTTATAAAAGCCTCAGGAGTAGCAGTAGGCTCTTGATAGATTATGTTCTCCGTGGCTATTTGCCAGCTGATCGAAGTTACTGATTCCAGCAATAATGCAAGCTCCTGAATACAATGTTCCTCTGGTTTTCTCATTATGACTACAGATACAGCAGCTGCCAGAACTTGCATAGTCTCCTGCAGCATTAACAGAGAGCAATCTTCGCTCCTAACGCACAAAGGCAAGAGGAAGAGACTGTAGTCTATTTTTTGTGTGTGAAAAAGGAATGCACAGAATTGCATTTTCCCATTTCTTTTATGGAAGAAGATTTCATTAATGAGGTGCTATTTTTCTTTGATCCTGTAAAAGCCTCTCCTAAGACTGATTTACTCATTCTAATATAATTATTTGAGTCTGCTTAATCTAAAAAGTAGTTGGCTTGCTATGTTGATTTTGTTAGCACAATTCAGTATTAAGTTGACCAAAATATAGATGAAGTTTTTCCTGTGGTGGGATGTTCCATAAGAACTTGGAGTCATAGAAATTGTCAGTAGTTCACTCAATAATGCTAGTGCAAGGATTACTTGACATATTGTGTCATCCTTTGTATCTCTTTCACTAAAATCTTTAGTCCTTTCTGAAGGATTTACTGTTAACCACAATCATTTATTTAGGATCCTCCTGGGAGGCTGGAGCTCAGAACACTCATGAGACGATGTTTCCTCGCTAGCACATTCAATTCCAGCGGCAAATCCAACAAACTTCCAGCAGAATTAATTTTTCCTTCATTTTTAAAAAGGCATGTTTCTTTCATATTGGAATACAAAACCAGCAGCCAAAATACTTCTGTATTTCTACAGTTAAAGGTTTGGTAGATGAATTCAACAGATCCATATTCTGAGTAGTGCCCACTCCTTTGGAGCAAGAGACAAAAATACTCTCTAGAAAACAAACTCAGAGTCACCGCTACCTCCCTGCTTTTTCTCTTCTAGAGATATGATGTGGTGCCAAAAGGAAGGAAATAAAAGAATGAAAATGCAGCCTTTTGAATTTCAGAATACGTGCTTGATTTGGTAAAGCCTTGTTCCAGCAACACCTTCTTTTAACAGAATAATGCATGTTCCCAGTAATGGGCAGTTTACTTATTGGGTCAATATGGCTTCTGATCTATTGACTCGTTGCTTCAACCATTTCAAAACCTCACACATGAGAAGGTTCGAAATGTTAATATTTTAACATTGCTTTGAAAATCTTTGCATTTTCTTGCATCTTTAAGGGGGTTGGTTTAATGAAATGCATGAAGTTTGATAATTAAGATCCAGCCACACAGATGGAAAGTACACTATTCCTTTCTTCTTTACAATCTTTTTATATAAGTGAAAATTATTTCTCTTCAGTATCTATCTTTTTTTTCCCCCAAGTTTTACTCCTACTATCTAACGTATTATTTTCTGGACTTCTGACCTTTTGCCTCTATTCTTTGAACTCTACAGAGCAGAAGGCAGTGTCCATTTGGAAGGTGCCCTGTTCAATGAGAAGTGCGTAAGTTGCGAAATGGAAGGAATAATCTACAGATTGTTCTCCTGATTTATGTGATATTATAATGCTTCATTTAACAAGACTGTGTTGTTGACATGTGTAACCTGTCATCCTCATATCTTGGTCTGGTTATAGCCTGGTCACTTTTTATTCTATTTTAATTAAATGGATGTGCCGGTTCAAATAAAGTCATTTGCAATCTTTTATCATACAGAATTCCTTAGATATCAAACCATTTCTGCAACTTTTCAATATAATAAAGTTAGATTTCAATATTTTCCTCCAGTATAGACATAGTATCTTTCAGATTAATGTTGTGAGAATTTAAATAAGAAAATAATAAGAAAATAATAAAAAATAATATGATTTTTCCATTATCCCAAGGTAGGTCCTTACACAGTATAACTTGATATGTTTTCTATTACTTGCCAATGAAATTCAGATAACTGCTCTGCAGGCTTGGCTATCTATCTGGTTTTGCATCCAACCTGTAGCATTTTTATTTATCTTGTTTTCCCTCCTAGTATACAAGATGGACCCAGGATAGAACACTTTCTTCAAGTCCTCACCTGCAAAGCCTATGGCTGTTCTAGAAGACAATTACATTGGTCTGTTGCATGCCAGATTCTACCTGCTATTCCCATTTAATTATTTCCCAGGTGATTAAAACACTTTGATTACCACTAAGCATTTTTCTGCTTAGCAAAAAGAGATTGAACACTTAAAATCATAGGAAAACAGATTTGCAGATTTACTGAATAAATATGACTGTAGAGGTATTCAAAGGTGCTCAGGAACTCTGATTTTTCAGCAATCTAAATTTTCTTAGTAGATAGGCCAAACAGAGAGTTATTAGTGCCAAAAGCAAATAAAGGATTTGAACCGGGATTTATTTACATTGGAAATTCTGCAAAACATTACTGAATTAAACAGAGAAAGGCAAATAAAAAAATGCAGTCTATGCTGTCATCATCAAGTACCACAAAATTTCCTTTAACCTTGTACAGATGCAATCGGACTCTTACTGCAAATAACTGTAAAATAACATAAGAAAGAACTGGGTGGTTAAAAATTATTTATTGCTGGCTCCCCTGGGCTTACTTTTTTATTATTTTTTTTTCTTATTTATAACTCATTTTCATTTTTTACACGTATATATTCTCCTTTATATGTGCAGTTCATGATAGTTTGCTTGTTTTGGAGTAGCGAGGGATCTTGTGAAAGCAGGGGAAGTTGATGGTGAGATGTTGCTTTGCCAGTAATTTTGATAATTTTGTCTTCCCAAATGCTTATGTTACTTCACCGTCTGAAAAATCAACTGAAAATTTGACCTCCTTCTTAAATCAGGGTAGCTTTTTGTAATTATGAGATTGGTCTCCCTGTGTTTTAAATATGCTAAGCACAAACAATGCATTCAACTTTGCCCCTAAACCATTATTTTCAAAAACTGTTTAGACACTAACAATTTCATGAAAATATCTCACTACAGTAATTCCTACCGGCACCTATTGTGTGCCTCAACTTCATCCTTTTGGAAATGCTGTCTTCTCAAAAAATTAATGTGGCATTTACATTTATTTTACCTGCTGTTTATGGGTTGCTTTTTTATTTTTTATTTTTTTCTTATTTACTTCTGATAGCTCCATTCCCTCTTCCTCATCAAAGGCAACAATGAATGTATTCATATCTTCTTTTCCATAAACAAAGAAGTGTGTATCAACGTTATCAGGGCATAAATGGTTCAAAGGTACTTAGATTCATGCCACGTGCTTCAGTGACTCATTACCAAATGGTGAAATGTCGGAGAGCTTAACAAGATATTAATTTTTCCTGCTGGAAGCGACTTTTCAGAGAGGCCTTTTTCTGCTAAAAGCCATTGTTGATCGCAGCTCCTCAGTATGCAGAATCAACAATAGCTGAACAGGCAGCTTACAAATCAGAGCAATTTGCTTCTACTATCTGCATAAAAACAGTGATTTTTGTAACAGTTGATTACTTAGGGAAATTTAAATAAGATGCCTGTAAGAAAAACTTATTTAAGAAAATGGTGTTAATATGTTGTTTGTTGGGGTTTTTTTCAGTTATAAACGCACCGTGCTTGTTGAGACTATGAAAAGAACCATGAATTCTTGTTTCCTACAGCTTGATCAAAACCAAAATTAGTTGTCATTTGAAAAGAGGAATATGTATGAAAGTTATAAAACAACCAATAAGACAAAAGGCATTTAGGCATCATTCATATTGATCTGTGTTGGTCTTGATGTTTGGCCAGTGTTTCAGCCTGATACCTGCTGCCTCTTCTGACTCATTTTTAGCTCCCGTACCACAAAAACCAAATTAATTCAGCAAATATAGAAGAAATATATATTCTAAAACTAATGACCACTCATTTCCCAGTCTCACCTGCTTTATCCTCTGATATATGAAACACACTGGTATTCTACATGGAGTCATGTTCTGAATAACACACCGAAAATTATTTTCATTATCCAATATTCAAATTAAACATTTTCAGCGTTCCTTAGGACATTTGAACGGCTGAGTCTGAACGCTGACCTCTTGAATGCTGGCACTGAGCTGCAGTGTTTTTATTTTGCTGCATTTTCATTTCTAGTATTTGTCTACAAGTGAAATTCAACACTGAAGCAAATCTTGTAACTACTTGAGAACTTAAAGGATTTTCTTTTCAATACTTCATGAAATTAAAAGCCATAATGTCACTGACATTTTCTCTTTAGCATGTAGATACTCACCAAAAGAGCACTCAGATTTTATAATTATTTATTCATTTATTCTGTAGATATTTTTGGTTGCTGAGCTAAAAGAAGAAAGTTAAGCGAGTGGATTGCTGTTTCTGAGCAGTCTCGCCGAGCTGCCGAGCGTTACCAAGGTGCTGCATTGTTTAGAATGCAAAGGTTATGTGCATTAAAGAAAATTTTCCATGCATTGATTTTTTTTCTTTATAAATGTAATGAAAATGTAATCCTCTGAATTAACAGCTTGATCTAAAAGTCATTAAAATAGGTGGAAATACATCCATTCATTTAACCAGTCTTTAGATCTGGCACTTAAGTAGCTTTTAATGCTTCTCTCTCTGGCTCAATGAATTTTATCTTCATTACACTGATGATGCCGTGAAGTCACAGGAAGGTTAAATATTGATTCAAAGGCTACAAAATGAGGCAGCTGCAAAACCAAAACTGAAATTTTGCAAGTTCTCCATCTGTACTTTTTACTCAAGAAAAGCATTTAAACATTATTTTTACATAGGAAAAAACCCTGTACTGTTTGACACAGACATTAGTCAAAGATCATTACATTATGTTACAAAACAACGTGAATAAGAAATTTTCATAGAAAATATTAGTATATTGATACAAAATAATATTTTTACGTTGGTTCCTGCCAAAAAAAATAACTAATTTTTTTTTTTTCAGTTTTACTATCAAGTTCTCTCTGAGGGTTCAGTAGAATAAATAGAAATCTTTTCAGTGGTATTTTGACTGGATTGCTTAGGCTATCTTTAAATTAGAGAGGCACGCAAATAAAATTGTACATATTGAAAAATAAGCATCCAAAGTTAACCACATACTGTTCTGCGAGAAGACAAAGCAAAGGTAATAAGGAAGTCAAGAACCAAAACTGAGTTACAAAAAAAGAACTGTGCAAAACTTCTGAAACACAGCACAGCAAGGAAAATAAGAAATTGTGTACCAGTGTTTTTATTTATGACGGGTCTTGTCTTAGAGACCAGTTACAATGGACCTAGGCAGAAATTACATATAGACTTTCATAGGAATGAAATGCCCAAATTCTTTTTCCATATAAACCTGTGTAAATTACCAGAGTGGTGATGGGCAATAGAATTTTAATCTTTTGTCATTCTGGTAAAAATATTATAGTATTACCTATTATTGTAATGCTATTAAATAGCAGAAAAGGTGAGTTTTGGAAGAAGAAAAATAAATAAATAAAAAAGTTAGGGTGTCTAAATTTGCTTCCCTACTTGTATTTCTGATGCCTTATGGTAGAAATTCCCAACAGGTGTATCGTGGTGTCCAGTGCATTCTGCCCTGCATCCAGTCTTAATCGGCTTGCAAGAGCGAGTGACTTCAGGGTGGAAAATATCATGCAGGATAGGTCCAGCAGCTGGTCATAGCTGTGTTGGACTCAGCACTGCTCAGGGAGATCTGTCACATGCCATCAACTTTAACACAGAAAATCTTGTCCTTCATGTATCAAAATTTGGGGAAACATTTTCTTTAGTACCTGAATTAATTAATTAGTTCTATTAACATGGATTAAAACTTCTAGTCATGAGTAATTTATTTGTGCAGTCAATGATTCCTCCTTTAAAAGAAAATTCAATATATCATTTGTGTGTAAAACTCCTGTGCGTGTGTCTGGGCATGTAAATCTTTCAGTTTCTATGTAGTAAACTTGACCTGTTTTTCAAAAGCCTCCCTGACCTCTTGTCAGAAATTGGAAGATTTGGGTCAACAATTTTTGACACCTGCATTTAGGGTTCTAGTCCTTACGGATCTGAAGACCTTTGAATAATTGAGTTCCCATTGTTCATCTCCTCCAGTGGAAAGCTATCAGTCATCGAACACTTCTGATTAAACATAAATTGGGGGGAAAAAATAAATAATTGTACCACACATGTGCTGCTTTCAGTGAAAAAACACTCAGTCAGGCCTTTGCCACTCCACAACAAGCTGGAAATTCTGTAGTTCCAATATTATCTTGGTTTATTGGCAAAATCTAACGAATTAAGGATTAACTGGTATAAATAAATAAATTGCCCTTGAATATTTACATAACTGCAGAAAAGGAGGAGTATCTGGCACAAATAAAAGGCAATTTCACAGTATCACAGGATCACTGCATTGTAAGGTTGGAAGAGACCTTTGAGATCATCGAGTCCAACCTATGGCCCAACACCTACACCTGCTACCTACACCTACTCCTTGATCAATTTCCTTGATATAAAATTGTTTAAAGCATTTTAAACAAAATATAAAAGTGTGTCATTCCTACGAAGTCCTGAGTAAATGTATGAAGGTTGATTATGTCACAAATTACGAATGTAAAAGCTGCCACTAAAATACGTAAGGATTCTCCAAATTTGTGATATGTAAATCTAAAACACAGCAATTTTGTGAAAGAGATCTTACTTCCAATTAGAACTAATTGTAAATTATGTAAAATAATATTTGCTTTGCATCTAGCCTTTTATTTATTATTTTTCCTGATTCCTGAATCAGATGCCAAACAATCGTTAATTGCCCATGCAACTTGACTGGTTCTAATAGTTCCAAAGTTAGGTAAGCTTTTAAGAGTATCATTTTGCACCTTAAGGCATCAGCTAAGACATTAAATATAATATTTCAGACATAATAATTCACCATATTTAAAGACATATTTAGTGAGAACTGCTATGTCAATTGCCCATAGTTGTGGCAAGCAGTGAGATTAGGTTTGGTAGCAATATTGGCCTTGACAGGGCTTGTGGATGGCTAACACCAAACTCACCATGCGTTTTCGAAAGGGGACTGGTTCAACTTGAACAATGAACAACTTTATCTGGCAAGACAGATGAACTGGGTGGTGGTTTAATGCTCAAATCAGCTGAGTTCACCTGGGGTAAGACAGAAGCCTCATAGACTGATGTTGGTTCAGTTAGGAACAGATAGACCCTCTGAAAGCAAGTACTGAGCTCCCCGCCCTGAAGACATGGAGAACCAGCTGAGTCCCTGCTTCTGATGACACAGCAAGCCTTGTCAAGAGCCACTCAACACATAATAATTGACTTAGCGCCATCTCATCATTAGGGATTGATTCAGCAGCACCTAGGCTCTGCTTTGAGGCAAAGCTTACATATTAAGGGGGTCCATCCTGAGCTCCGTGACTCAATGGGAGGGCATCCCTCAGCCACCTATCGGAGCCGTACCTGTTTATGCAGTTGTGCTCCTATGCATCTAACGTCTATTTTGTGACACAGATCAGAAACTACTGAAAATAAAAGAAAATCTGAAACCAAGACACAACCGCTTATGATCATAGTAAGAGGAAGAGCTGAAGACTGTAGAGTTCATTTGGCTTTTAAGTTATGCAAGTCTCATTTTCTGGGAAACTACTGATGGGTAATTTAGAAAATTCTTAGATCATTTTTTTTTGTCACTAATTGGAAGCCATTAAATTTATTCAAGCAGATAAAAGATGTGATGTGAGAATTGCATACTCTTAAGAGAGCCAAGAATGAAGGCGAGGGAGTTGGAGAAAAAGAGACCTAAGTTTCCCCCTGCAAGCCTGAGACTTCTGCAGGACTTTGGTTTGTCAATTAATCTCTTCACTTTAATTTATTTTAAACCCAGAAATAATTATATTTCTGTAGTCTAGAAGGCTTCTATGATTCTAAATTTAGTACTGCTCATAAAGCCTTTGAGAGGCTTCATTGGTAGATGTTCTAATTTATCACTACATACTTACAAATATGCTCTCATTTTCTTAAAGGTTGATACTTCCTGGCAGCATTAACTCAGTATTTTCAAGGGACAGATTGCTAATTATTTTTTTTATATTGTAGAAGCACACTAAAATTAATGAGTACACAATCCTGTTTAATATAAATTACTGAAGTCTTAACTTTTGCAATACTGTGTATTGATACATTTTTCATATTATAAATATCTAATTTAAAGTTTAAAAAGGATGACATATGAAGTCATATAAGGAATAATACGGAAAATAGGCAGGTAAAGCTTACTCTACAGTTCATGGAATGAGAAGAACTGAGTGATAGATGGTACTTTCTCCTCCCCTCCATGTCACCTCTGTATTTTCCTTCCAGGCAGGAAAAAAAAATAAAATAGCACTAACTATAATCCAAAAGTCAAGAGTAAAGCCATTTCACCGTTCTGAAAACTACCTGCAGGTCTAATTGAAAGGCTCCTCTCACATGTGGTTTATTTCAATCTTGTTCTTCCCCCTTATTTAGACTTCCCATCAGCTTTGTTTTGCAGCCTTTTAATCTTCTTCTCATGTCCCATTTATTTTATTTTTTTTCACCTAACTGATATATTTTCTGAAATAAAATCCCTCACAGCTGTTCAGTAATGGATAGTTGTACCTAAAGCAACTACAGATGGGTTTTTATGCCATTCTCAGCTTTCCATTTGCCCTCTGCCTGTGTCTTGAAAAGTTAGAATGTGTATTCAAGTAGTTCTAAAGTAGTAGTGCTAAATCCTTTTTTTATATTGTGGAAGCACATTAAAATTAATGAGTACACAATCCTGTTTAATATAAATTACTGAAGTCTTAACTTTTGCAATACTGTGTATTGATACATTTTTCCTGTGGTTTATTTCACTTAAATTTAGCAGATGTTTGTGTCTGGAATAGTTCAGAAGACTAATAAACACTGTTATTACCAACATGTTTGTTGTGCCTTCTATGGTGAGCTCGGCAGAGATTGCAGGTTTGCTTATCATTAACATGCATTTAAAATGTAGAGGCTGCTTTGAAAAAGCTCAGGACTAGCAGGAAAAACATTTAATCTAGGACAATATGCTGAGGATGGAACAAATCAAATTTTTAAACTCTGAGGTCTAGGGAAGGACAACAGAAGCCTTCTCACAAGCATTCTCATCAAAGGTGGTAGGGTGATCCTCTAACCTTCAAACTTCAAGTTTGTTATTAAAAGGCATTGTCCAGGGCTAGAGTGAACCTAGATAATTATCTTGGCTTCTACAGCTGATATTGAATTTCAAGAAACCATAAATGGCATCTAAAACATAATGTTGGTTACTAGGATAAAATGACAGCGTCTCTTTTCTTCTGATACTTTTCTTCTTTAAGACCTTGCTCAGTTTTGCAATCAAGAAGTTGACTCAACTTTGCTAAAATACAATGTCTCCCTTTAATTTTAATCTTGTCTAGTATTTAAAGTGATTTCAGGTAAATAACACCCCTGTATTGTATTCTTACTTATTCAGAAAAAAAAAAAATCTAAACAAAAGGAGGAATGAAAATAAATCAGCTCAATGCTTTACTTGAAGCAGTTCTTGATGTTGCATATATCCCACTCATCTGGAGAAGCCAGACTGCTGCCTGGTATCCAGAGTGTGTGAAATTTACTCCTCTCTTTATGAGTTGGTCTGGCAAAAAAAAGAGAGTGAAAAGACAATCTATGAATTGAGGAGAGCACATTTGATTTTGAGAGCAATAAATGACTGGGTACAATTTCAGCATAGAGCAGCAGGCTCTAGAAACTTCTTTCTAGGATAGCTGAAAAATACTTCCTGAATTTCCTTCACTTACCAAATCCAGACCAATGATCTGTATGTAAAACAGTTTCTTTGGGACAGGTGCATATAGGGGTTCTTCTGAACAATCATGTAGCAAAAAAACTTAATTACCATCTTAATTAGCAAGAAAAGGCCATTTGAGTTCTACAGACAAATTATGTTTCCTTATTTTTTAAATATCAGCTGCATCTTGTTTCAAAAGAATTATGCTATTCCATACATAAATTATTTCCATTGCAGTCTTATCTAATTAATGAATTGAAAACCTTGCAGAGAAGAAACACATAAAGTTCATCTAGCAACAGGGCTTTCCTCTTTGTAGAGAAGAAATAAAATCATATTTGATCTTAGGCTTGTTGCACACTGAGATTTATTTTGAGAAAAGGGTAAGGCATGGTAGAAAAGCATTTCAGCACCTGAGACGGGCTAGGTTATTCAGGAAAAAAAATGGAAGATAGGATGTCAAGACCATAGTAAACCCCCGTATTTTTAGCACAAGTTTCATGCATCCTTTCTGAATATCTCAGTTTTCCAAGAAGAAGCCGTGCATTTTTCCCTCGATCCCACTTGAAGACAATAAAAACTCCATGTGATCTGTCTGCCATATCATCCTTCTAATATCTGGTTTTCCTAAATATAGTTTCATTTTTAAAAACTTGTTTTCACATTATGTTAATAACTGAAAAATATTGTCTCTAAATTCTTTGCAAGATTTCAGTAGAACCTTTAGATACTCTAATTCCATTGTGGCATACAAAAAAAGGTCAAAGTATTTTTATATTAGTGTTGTCATGCCCTCTGTTATAATTTCATCCTGAGCTTAATGCTTTTCAATGTTACATTTAAAGCTCCATCTCTTGGAAAAAAATTGTTTGACCAAATTTTTAGCTTCTTCATGGGATTTGAAACACTGAAAAATCATTGCACTTAAAGAGATTCACAATGCTATCAATTCTCAAGATTTTATCTAGTCTTTTGCCCTTCAGGTTGCAAAGAAAATCCCAAGATCATTATTCTTACATGTTCAAATCAGATGGGAAATAAAAATAATCCAGTCTGTAAGTTGTCTAAAAATTCACAACCGCTTTTTTTTTTCCTTTTTTTTTAAACAGTCTTATGATTTATTGTGGCTGGCTTGTGATTTTTTGAGTGCCTGAGTTTGACAGTATAGTTAAATATAGAATATTCATTCATTTTATTCAATTTAGTTTCTAAAATGCATCCGTCAAAATCTCTCTGCCAGTACATTCAGATTTCCATTTATCTAGCTGATCCCTTTGCAGAAAGACAATCAGCCTTGTATTTAGCACAGTGCTGAAATTAAATTAACTTGTTCTAAATATACTTTTTGAAAAAAGATCGTTTTATTTTATGTTACAATAATGTTCAATACTCTTTGTAGAAAAGCATTCTCTTTTTTTTTTCATGCTGTTTTCTTCAAGTCTTATTCTACCCTTAAAACATTCATTTAACACGTAGTAAGACATTTTGCACTTCAATATCCTGTATCACTTAAACTATCCAGAGAAGAAAATGAAAATTTGTAGTGTGTGCTTAAAAATGAAAAGTATAGAGACCTGCCAGGCTGGGAGCAGGATGAGGGGTTGGTCGTGAGTCCAGCTAAATCTTTGTAGAGGGGAAAATATGTAATATTTAATTTCATATTGGCAGTAGCACAGTTTAGGTAGACAAGGCAAAATGTCTTTTTTAATTCACACCATAATATCTTATTCAGTAAGTGTTTCTCTTGATTGTAAAGTGTTAAGAATGTCCAAGGAAAGGGGAAAAAAAAATTTTATTGTTACAAATTCAGCCTAGCATAGTGTGGAGTAAGATTCACCTTCCTTTCTCTTTCTCTGCATGGGAAATGGTTTTCTAATCTCTACAATCTTTCTCTGTTTATTACTATAATATTTGATTTTGGTACTCTGTTCGTTTTTAACCTGGTAATATAAATACCATATTCTTTATTCTAGCACTGAAATTGGAGTGTCTCTCTCATTCTGATTAAAGAGACACAGCCGTATTTTTACACTTAATTGATCTCACATATAATCTATTCAACACACATCTGAGGAACATTAGTAGACTCAATTCTGTAGTTCAACAAGGGGAAATGCAAAGCCCTGCACCTGGGGAGGAGCAGCAAATTTAGGCACTAGTGTTATGCTGGAGGCTGATCAGCGGGAAAGCAGCTTTGCCAAAAGTGGACTTGGGCATCCTGGTGGACAGGGATTTGGAATACGTGATGCCAGAGTTCCCTTCCAACCTTACCAGACTGTGACTGTGTGATGTACTATTTTCAATATGTATTATTTAGACAGTATTTCCAGAATTTCATTTTAAGTGAGTCTTGGTTTGTGCATTATAGCCCACTGAATTTTAATAAGACTTATAAAAAGTATAATGAAAATCCCTTTTATGCCTCAGTGTCTAAACATAAGTAACACTGAACAAACAGTGAAGGGGTTTTCCAGTTGGTTTTGATTAGAGTTAATTCCAATTCTGTTTGAGTAAAATAAATATCTGGCAGATATTATTTTTCTTTAACCTGTTATTTTTCCTTAGTAGCACCCGCATGCCCATAGCTTTTGAAGCAGATCACTTATTTGAGGTCTTAGACATGTCATCAGAGGTAACGTTTAGTTAATTTGTCTTAAAATAAATATCAGTGTCCTGTGTGTTTAATACTCTGTTGGTTTATGGTCCTCGGAACTATTTTGCTGTCTTACCGATAATTCATTCCTAGTATGTGTTTTAGAGGAATGTGTTTTAAAACATAACATTTTAGATCAAAAAGCATCAACTAAATGAGGGAAATGTGCTATAATTACAATAGAGATACATGGATAAGTCTCAGAGAAAATTAACTTAAAAGCTAATTCTAAACATGCAAATGTCAGTTTAATTAACAGAAAACACTTCGTAATAGATGATGAAATACACCTCCTAGATTGCAGCTATTCCTGTGAAAGTTGGAAGGAGCTGCATGTTTTGCTGTTGGATGTCCTCTTGGTCATACCTGTGGTCTACTCTACTGTGGACTTGGAGGCTGGCTGATCAGTCTTTGTGCCATTTAATGTATTATATATCTACTTTGAATACAATAACATAAACAATTTTTCTGGGCAAGCAGAAATTGATGCTCTACATATTTCCATTGCTATGTATTTATCTTTAATTGCTGTACATCAGTGTTAAAAAAATGTGCGTGTTTTTGTTTCATAATAATTAGATCCCAGCATTTGAATAACCATATATTAATATGTCTATATTGGGGTTACACGGCAAGGTTTTCGTAGCCAGGGGGATAAAAACTGGTTGAAGGGTTGTGGTAAATGGAAGT
>VWPV01021025.1:9878-26528 GCA_013389885.1 Geococcyx californianus
GTCAGACAAAGCACTTGACTTCAAGTAAGCCTGAAAGTCTATCGAGTTACACAGAGAAGGATCTTCCCTGTCATAATCTAACCAGAGAGCATAAATCCTGAAAAATCTTAGAGCACTTGATCAATTCAGAATTCCAAAATGCTCCTACATCTTAAAATAACTGATAGCTTCAGGACTAGGCTTCTTATAAGTAGCAGAAGATATAAAATTAAATGGTTTATGCTAAAAACACAGGTTATTGTAATGCTTACAAGTGTTAAGCACTCATTTACATTCCAGTTAAGAAGGTGTTTTAAGCAGGTGCTTTGCCATACAGACAGAACAGAACAAATATTTCAAGACACAGCAGACATGATTTGTTGGATTTCTGCATAAAATATCACTATTCTAAATAAAAATTGCATGATTTTAAAAGGGAAGGGGAGAGGGTTTAATTGCTAAATTGGAAATACAAAGGCAGTCACCAAGACAGATATGTGCTCAGAAATGCACTGTATCTCACAGTCACTTCCTGTGACAGAACTTATTTGTATTGTAGTAATACAAGACTTACACTGGCAAATCCAAAAGAATTCCTTTTACCTATATCTGGAATTATATTGGATATTAATGTTCTAATTGTTTCCCACACAACAGCAAAGAAAGAAATACAACCTATATAGGTGAAATAAAATTTAACTTCTCTGTAACATTCGTATTGTTGTTATCCCTAACTATTATCGGCTCCTCTATTCTCATGCATTATGGTCAGACCTTAAAATATTAAATGTCCAAGTTGGGTTTTATACTGAAATCTAAAAAAAAGTATTGTATTTCATATAAAAAACCTCTTCTCTTATGCTGAATCGTTCTCAAAACAACACCTCCCGCTGTCAATGTCTATGGCCCATGTGCAGCTGAGCTGAAATGCTACTGACAAGAACTAGAAGAGTACACAAATGATAAATTAGTCAGCTTTGTAGAAGTCAGGAATGCAGTCCAATAATGATACTGTATATGACAGCATTTTATTTAGCTGAGAGGCAATATATATTATACAGCTGTATTTCATAAAGAAACTAGCTTAATTTAAACACTTTTCATAAATGATACAACGAAAATACAGTTTATTTTCTGGAACAATGTACTTGTAAACACAAACACATTTTTACTGTAATGTTAGTTGATTAATCTAATGTCTATGCTTATTCCTTTAATAATGCTCAGCTATTGTACTTTATTTATTAGCTTTTGAGCCAACATTGAACAAAAACAATAAAGGCAAAATTTTGAACAATAGCACGGGCCAAATTTAGACCACATGTCACACATCTTACAGTAGATGAAGCCTATCTAATTTCTCCAGACACCAAAATAAATTTATATCCTACATACATTGCAGACCTGATACCACTGTACACCTTGTGCATTCTTAAAAGGATATTCAAAGTACAAAACCTCTGACACTTCTGGTTTACTACAAGTTATGGCAGCAGTATAGAATAAAACAATCAAATTCACCTTGCAAAAGTGACAGTTGACTAAATCATTATTTAATGATTTCAAGCACAGACTGCACTGGACAGATTGATAGATACAAGGGTCTTGGTCAGTTTTACAGGTTTATGGTTTTTCCACATCACAAAGGACCATAATGAACAGCTTGCCTGACATGACTTCATGCAGAAGCATTTCACTGAGTAGGGGAAGTTTAGCTAATATCAGCCTCACATGACCTTCCAGAACGGATGTATCTTGATTTCAAAACTATAAGCAATCCTGGTAATCACTTTAATCAGTGTCGGTTTTGCTGCAATTTGATTTCACATAGTAAATTAAGAAGCACTTAAAATGGTCTAAGGTTCTCCCCACCAGTCTCCTTTCATACCTATAGGGAGAAGTAACTAACCAAAACAGGGAACTTGGCAGGTCTGCCTCAGCACTCCACAACTTGGACTGTAATCTTTACAACTAGGGTGCTTCAGCTCACCAAAGACATCGACAGAATAGCTACTGCCCTCCAGAACATGGCAGTCTGATGTTTAAACATAAGTACAGTATTTGCATTAATGCATGTCTGGCTCCATTACTCAGTCCTATAAGGTGATGACTTAACCCTCGTAATACTTCTAAAAAAGCAAAAGAAAGTACGTTCAGTCTTTGTATACTATATAAGTTATACATTTTCCTACAGATGGATCTCACACACTAACATTTCAAGACCTTAATTAAAGTTGATTTATTTACAAATGGTATGTTTTCAGCTCTCAGAAATGATGTATTTAATGCTTTATTTTTAAACACAATTAAAAAATAATATATAAATATATACNTGCTAACAACCTACCTAAGAAGATATCAAATGCCTCCTAATCTTTTTATCATAAACAATAAATTCAATCTGTACTTAGGAATTTTAATTAGATATATTATACCTACTTCAGAAATGGGACAATTTCAGGAATAAAATAATATATAGAATTTCTTATGGAGAAAAATAATACAAGTCTTTATCTCCCAAACACAGCAAAATTACTTTGAATGAATTTTTATTTGATACTTTATTTATTAAGTCTATACAGACAATTAATAAATGGTCAAAAAGTAAGATGTTGCAATACTTGCGATATATACAGGAGTTCTGCATGTTGTTTTTTCTAGGGCCTTAGACTTAACCTGTATTCACTTAAATACACAAAAATAAAATTTACACAAGTAATCTAGCTATGGAGTTACAGAAGAAATTCTATTGTTTTGGTGAAGAACATGCAAACAGCAGCTTTATGATGAAAACTTCATTTTGTGAGAGAAGCACAGAAGCTATGCAGTAATTCTGAATACGGAAACAGTATCTTTCAGAGAAAAACTTTGTGTCTCCAAGAAAGATGGGAAGAAAAAATTGCATTCTTTGGTACAATTNCAAATTCATGGACCAATCTGATGCCATTTAAAATCTGTTTATATTTATACTGCAAGAAAAAAGTTCCCAAATACATAACTATGGTCCAGTCATTGCCGACAGACAACAAAACTTCCAATATGGAAACAGACATGCTGTAATCTCACTTAACTCCAAGCAATAGTCTACCTAGCACTTGTTTGACATGCTTCAGCTGAGACAGAGGTTCTTGATTTGCTTTACAGAAGAATTAAAAGCATCATTTTCCATAATACACAAGCTAAATTGTCCAAATTAGTTGCATGCCATACTACAACTAAAAAACACTCTGAAAATTACACAGTCTCTCTGAGATTAGACAATTTATTACCTAGGAAGCAGATCCACTGTGTGCCCAAACATTTCTAAATTTCCTAAGTTACTGCTGCTGGAACAGCCACTGCAAGTTTCCCTGAGACACGGGTCCACAAAGAGGAAAGCTGTTGCAGGAGCCAGAACTTTCCCTTAGTACCGTCCTGAACTCATCTGGACTACTAGAAGCTAAGGACAGCCAAGCTCACTGGGCTAGCATGAACTTGCAGGTCACTTTCTTGGGGCAGCAACTGCTGACAGCAGCCTCCACTGAGACTCTGATCAATTTTCTCTATACCTCTTGCTTGGCACCCCCATACAGATGTCTCCAGCACTACTACGCTAAAAAATTACACAGCCTCTACCACCTAGAAACTATCTTTATGGAGTATTCAGATACCATGTCCAGAAATACAAACAAGAACCTCAACAGACAGATTTGCCTTCAGAGCACACGTATTTCCTTGTCTGTAATAGCCAATAGCAGACAATCATAGACTGCTTGTTTTCCACTGAGTGCCCTGCTTCTCCCTGTAGAAACTTTATTCTCTGTCTTCCTAAGTTATTGCAAGTTCTGTGAGCAGATAGAATAAATTTTCATGAATCAAAGATTAAGGACTTAGTCCAACACACAAGTTATTAAGTTACAATATCAAGAGCCATTTCAACTAAACTGAACACTCATGAAACCTTGATTGTTCTTCTGGTGCATTATACTTATGGCAGAGAACAGAGTTCAGTTTACAAAGGAGGTATTCCTTTCTCAGGAAAAAAAATCACTTTCACAGAAAGTCACATTGAGAAGATGCTTCTCATTTCCAAGAGAATTCCAGCAGAGACCAAGCCAAATATACTCTCAGGGTATAACATAATGTAACAGAAATTAACTGTAACATATGCACTGAATTTTGCTGTGGTATCCTTTAAGTAATCATTATTATGACTTGTGAAAACTCGCTAGCAAAGGCAACAAAAATAACTGTGATCTAGGCATTGTCACTTATCTTTTGTCATTCTCCTGAAAAAATACTGCTATACATGTGAAATCTAAGTAACATACATTCTGGCAGCCAGACACCGGATGCACAGGCCTGATTTCAACCTACAGCTTTAACACCAGGAAGCTCAGATCCAAAGGTAGTTATCTCAAGAAATGTAAAGCTGCATAAACACTTTTACAGAATCAAAAACACATCTACACAAAATGTACTCCCTGCCTTTATCACTAATGACAACACTGTCTATTCCTTCCAAATATGAAAGATTTGCTTTTATGGGGCACTTAAAAATCAGTCAGTTGACAACAAGGAAGACAACAAATAATGGATGTAAATCACATGCTGTTGATTTGTAACAATATGTACACACAAATAAAGCACTGAGATCAACTACACAGTAGCAAGCAGGAGTGCACCTGCATGTGTCCTCCATGTCTGAATACTGTTACACAACAGTCCTAGAAGTAATTATATTAACTTACAGTTGATGACTTATTAGTTACCATCATTTTCTTCCTTATAAAGTATAGAACTTAGAGAACATCCCCACAGATACTACGAAATCCATATCCATACTTATAAAAATAGGGTTTATAGCAACATATCTAACACAAGCTTCAGTTACTTTAAATTTGCAGCACATTTATGAAATAAAGATTAATATCCTCACTTACAGAGGGAAAACTGAGAAAACAACTCATTTGCTTACTTAACATAGGAAATCAGCAGTAGGGAAAGGAAAGGAACTTAGCTCCAGGTCAGATACTTTGCTAAAAATAGCAATCACCCTCTCAAGAAGAGAGATTTTTTCAGAATCTATTTTCAATAAAGATCTTTAAAACTTGCCATAGAAACAGAAATAAAGAAAGCCTAGAATCATTTCAGTATGTGCTAGTAAGGAGTAACACGTTAGAATATCAGACTTACTGATCTTTGTCTTTATTGGGAAACTCTAACTGAAATTAGAGCTTGAGTGTTGAGCTGCAACGCTTTCACTCTTCATAATACACATCCATCACAGCAGGGGATGCACTCTTGTGAACAGTTTACCCAACCATAATCATATAATCATCATCTTTGTTCTTAGCAGTATCACCTACATGGTAGACCACTGAATGAACACAAATAAATAAGCCTATAGAAAGCACTTTAATGAAAGATAGTTTTACATAAGTGTTGATTAAAAAAAAAAAAAAGACCGTCTGAGATATTTGAAGAAGCAAACAAATTAGAGATTCAATATCTCCAGCAAAGCCAAGCCTGTGTCCTTCATGTTCCCTGGAAGTTTAATCACGTAATGTCTGCAGAACACTTTGAGAATGAAGAATTACCATAATTATTGCTAATAAAATCCTGAAGTCATTAAAGTTTGTGTATTCTGAGTTCATAACAGAATTCTAAACTGAATAGATAGACAGGTCTGGACATTTTTGTTTATATGTTTCTGATAGAGGGTGAAATAACTAATGTAAAATGTTTTTACAAGGCACTGCCATTACCATCATGCAGATTATATCACTCCTGGCTGTAGTAAGAGCAAGTTAAAAAGGTCTTATGCTGGTCAGGCACTGTAAATCAGGGAGTTCAGAAAATGTTTGAACAAAGGGCAGTAATGCAGCAAACACAAAATGGATCTCCATCCCAATTGTGAAATCAGAGTCATATTAGTACAAAGTGTGGCTTTGTAAACACTGTAATTGAAACAAAAATTTACATCCCTGAAAAATCAGTTCTTTCTGAGGCAAACTATTCACAGCAGAAAAACAAAGAGTAAGAAGTAAAGAGAGGTATCTGTAGCTTCTGGGAGAATATAATCACTTTCTTTATAAAATGCATCAAAAAAGACATATTGTAAGAAATCTCATAGTACAAACACAGGGAAGAACTATTCAAGTGATTTTTGGTATAATTTGAGGAAAAATAAAGGTTTGATTAAAGTAAAATGCAAAAGCAGAAGGTGGCAACTTCTTCTGCGGGTCAAATACTTTTGCACATGTGACTTTCAGGCAAATAGTGAGATTGTAAATTGCAAACATATACTATATGAAGTGTCTCTTTGTTGTTGAAGTTTTCTTCAAGTTAGTTAGTTTTATTATTAATCAGCATATCAATATGCAAACTTCCATAAGTAATACTGCCAAGTCATACTTGTTCAGTGATCCAAATATTAATAATTTTTAGTAATATTTTCCATTATAGTCAGTAATATTTATACCTCTTTCTGGCCTAGGTAAATAGCTACTGACATCTGTAACACAAATTGTCTTGAAATTATGATACAGAACACATTACACAAGAGTTTCCCCTAAGCAATTACAAAATGTTTGAGACTAGTTAAGAAAAAAAATCCAAGCAGCCTATTTCAGGCTGTCTCAGGTATATTCTTAAAGACAAATCTATAGTTTTGATCAAAAAGATCAAAATTCTAGGAACTTCTGCCTCATGAAGGTTGTTTGTAGCAACTTTTTCATTTAGGCAATTCAGCAACAGACACACATCATCACACAGTTTCAAGATAGGTTTATAGAAGGCATAAAAGAATATCTTCTCTCAAAAAGCTGTGAGAGTATTCGAGTGGCTTTATAAATCGTATGTTCTGCTCGTATATAATCTTGAGAAAATAACTGGCTCAAAATATTTGTTAAAGAACCATCCCCATATGCAATGGGGTTGTTTACCAACTATGTTGTTTAGATATTCTCTTACCTCCAGCGTCATGTACACAGTGCTAACTGCTACTTTGATTTCTCCATCTGAAATCTCCTTGAAATCCTTCAGCATAACCTGCTCAATATTTACACCTGTTTGAGAAGAGAAAGGAATTAACACATACAGGTATCTGCAGCTGACCCAGATGCAGCAATATGAATTAAAACCATAGCTTAGATTGTAATGTTAAGCCTTCTACATTTTAGGACATCCTGTAAGAAAATTAACAACAACATTAATATTTCCATGCTTAATGCTTCTAAAGGGATTTTTTAAGCAAGGAAGAGAATTAAGAGGGGGAGAGTGGAAAAAAGGATGAACAATCAAGTCTCCTGTAACAAAGTTGAGTGAAAACTCACATTTTTTAAGTTAACCTAATTCCACTTGATAATAAATGTATACATAGATCATTTCTATGGTCGAATATGAAATCACTAATATAAAACATTTCTAGAATAAGTAATATCTTGAAAAACACATGTGGAATACTATGGTATTTAAAAAAACATTCAGAAGCAAAGCTCTGAAGTTATTCTGTAAATACAAAGTTATTCAGCTTTTCTGACGTTGCTCACAAATTGATACCAACACCAATCAGCTTTTCTTATGTACATCAAACAGTGAATGGACCAACTAGATGTTTATATACCATAGAAATGGAAGTACAAATTATCATAAGTGTAAAATTGGAATTGCTTCACGTTGCAACTACACACGTTGATATGTTTAAGTATAATATATTGAAAATCCATGATACTAAGTTTATCTAATTGGAGATGTCTGTCTAAAATGCTGTAAAGGTTCTCGAAATAAATATATATCATGTATAGGAACATGGTCTTATCACACAATTAAAAATACAGACATGATAGTCAAATGTCTATATAAAGAAAGCTGGAAGCCACTTACTTCAGTGTAGAGTGGCAACTAAATGTCTACAGGCATTCAAATCTAAGCAGCATAACATCCAAAATGTGTTTGCATGACTGATTTTTAAAACGAAGCCAAATACCAACTTTAGCCAAAGAAATGAATCCTCTCATTACTGTTTGTGCATAGAGTCCAGCTACTGCATTAAATCTAATGACAAGATGAACTGGCTAATGTTCATACATTTATTATATTTATGTGTCTGTCCTTTTGAAAATATTTCTAAGTGAACTGTAGATTTTCTGGTGGGCTACAGCCCTCTGTGGCTTAAATAACAAACTCACTCATGAATTCAGGCCAATAAATCATTATTCCTGCACAAAACTGAGAATATTTTTTCTGAATTGTCCTAATACTACCTGAAATAACAGTTACATAAGGTAAAATAGTCAGCAGAGTTCTTTGGTAACAACTTGGCAGCAAATTACAATAAAAAAGACACTATAACATGCAAGAGCTGTTGCAACAATTTTCTTCAGGTTTTCAGGGCATCTCTCAAAGTCTCCTACCAAATTTTTGGTTCAAACATTCACGCTTTTGACCACTGAAAAAAATGACAACTGTGTTCAGCTATTTCTAGCAGAAGGAAATTAAAGAATTTAAATTTTTCTACCGCTTTCTTAATCTTAGTCTTCAGTCAAATTCACTACACCTGTACACAGCCCCTGACAAATCTGGGAAGTGTCAGAAGATAAAATCCACTCCCACACCCTGAAAGCAATGGCAGCACAATTTCTGCACATGGGCTGACACATTGATTATGCCCTTATTCTTCATCAACACAAATTCTTGACTAGCATACATTTATAAAAGCAATATATGAAATAAATGAATGTTTACCTGTAAAAGCAATACAAGATTATTTAAGAGTTCACTAGATCCTCAACAGAAATCACAATTCCATGATTCAGAATGTAAGCCACTACATTCAAATTAAATATAATGCAGGTAACTGTCAATAAAGATAGCATGCTGCAACTACTTTCACCACACAGAATGAGCCAATATATAATGACAGTCTCATACAACTAAATACATAACAGGTCTGAAAAATGGAAGCAAGTTGCACTACCTTGTCGGTTAAAGTGAGTCTCCTGGAGAGCAGAGGTAATTTCCTCTCGTGGGGGAAGATCAGGAAACTTTTCTTCTAGGATTGACAGAACTTTCTCCTGCTGCTCTGTAATTTTGTCAGCCTCCAAAGACATGCACTTGAAGAGAATGCTTCCTGAAACATTTAAAGACAAAAGTCGATGCCTCCTGTAATCAGTAAAAAGGTACCACAGAAACAAGACTGTTTTTCTGTATAGTCATTCAAGCCCTTCCCTTCTTGGAGTTTGTTTCCACTGACAATTTCATCAAAATAGATATTGAATGCTTTTCACATAGAAACATGCTCCTAACTTGAAGGCAGTTTCTAAAATCTGAACTGGGTGGAGGTCAGAGGCTACACCACAGCTAACTGCGTGGTGCCAGCAGTGCTACGGTGTGCAGCGTGCTTCTGCTCCCCTCACAGAGATCCGCAGCACGGCCACTAGTGAGTAATGGGACACCGGGGCTTCTTCCTCTCTCTACACATTAGACCAAGGGCTGGTATGCTTGGAAACAGTAAATGCACATTGCCAACCTCACTTCTACAGATGTGTTAATAAACTCCTACAATGAACATCAAGAAATTTTTTACCCTGGCAGTGATGAGACACTGGCACAGGTTGTCCAAAGAAGTTGTGGACACCCCATTCCTGGAAGTGTGCCAGGTCAGGTTGGATGGAGCCTTCAGATGCCCGATCTAGTGAAAAGTATCCCTGCCCATGGCAGGGGGGTTGGAACTAAATGATCTTAAAGTCATCGGTCATTTTCATGTAAATCACTCTGGCTAATTCCTCATCAATAAACACACCAAAAAAGCAGAGCACATTCAGCCAAACAAAATGATGCATTCAATTCTAAAATTTAAGAGGAAGAGAACCCAATAAATGGTTTCACCATAACTGGTATGCTCTTACAATACAGAACAGACAACGATGTGCTGCATATATTCCATCCTAGATGTGAAACATGCCTAGTGGTTCAAGGTTTAAAGTCACGCTTTCAGTCCCTGGAGACCAGGATATCATATATTAATACACCCAGTATTAATTAATTAATTAAGTAATCCTCACATAAAAATTAAGTATAAAAAATATAATAGTTCAGAATGTAAATTATTTATTACTGTATTGTGCACAGAGATTTCAAACAAATGTATCATTGCATCATGCTAGGTCAATGAGCAAATCAGTACAATAGTATGAGAAAGTTATTGTAAGTAAAAAAGTTTAGGTTTTAGCATGGAGTCAAAAATCATGTATGCTGACCCACACTGACATTCATAAATACAGGTACACAAAACACAGCTCCACAGCAAGCAGATTTCAGATATCTACTGAAAAATAACTGATATATAAAGCACCCAAATACCTATATATATTAGCAAGGCCTATTTTCCAGTCTCTTTTATATGAAGCAAGTTTCTCAATCAGAAGCCTCCAGGATAATTCATCTAACATTATTTACACCTTTAATCAGACAACAGTGCCTGTGTTGCATATGCTTGCCCATACTTTGGGAAGGACAGTGACCAGAAAGAGTTAGACAACCCACAGCACACTCCAGTCAGCACAGAGCTGCACCTGGATAAACGGCAAGTCAGGGACCAGGCTGCATTCATTATTTTAGCAATGATAATCTTCTGCTTTCCCAGCACCCTTTTTTTCTTCTTTCAGGAGACAATTGCTCATCACACATGAAAGAAATGGAGACTCCAGCAGAAAGTACTGGACCTACAATGCATGCTCAAATTCATCATACAGTTACCTACTGGAGGGAGACTGCAGCATATCCTGCACAGTCTCCCAGCAGCATTAGGATGAGCTAGGCAGTCTGTCCCTCTGCATAGTTCCTCAGGCACACGATGTGTCAAAATTTTAGCACAGTTGTGTGCATTTTCGCACAGAAAGCATTTTGGAAACACCAAGAACAAAAAATGTTAACACAAACATACTAGAAAATGAAAGGTGTGAGTTGCATATCCAATCAAACTCATTGGTTTTGAAGTCATCATGACACGAGCCTCGTTGTCTGCCTAATTATACAGAAACAACTATAATGCAAGGGGGGTTGGTACCAGGTGAGCAAATCCTGATTCATTTTAGCTCCATATACAACAAATCATTCCAGCCTAATTACAAGACTGATTGTGAATTGAGCAATAACTACACCACAGTTTTTGTCCAGTTAGCCTTGGATTTCAACTAAGCTATAAGACAAATGGAGAACTATATCCTTCCTAAATTAAATGAAAGTTCAACTATACAGAAGCAGTCAAATGAAGACAGTTTTTGAGTCTCGGAATTTAAGGAAAAGTATATCTTCCTGTTTCTTGCAGAAACAATTCCCAAACTATTACAATAAAATGAAATAAATTATGTAACTAACTTTTTGTTTATGTCAGTATTTCAAACACATAAAGTTCTCACCCAGCTCAGGCAGTTTCTACTGCAAATTTCAGAGCTGAGCCACCAAACTAAACTGAGTAGCTCCAGACTCAATCTAACCCAGCTCACCTAGAGTCAAGAAAAAGGTTATTGGGAGAAACGACAGGAAAGGAATTGAATGAAGAAGAGGAAGAGTCTCATATTTCTCCAAAAGCAGGTAGCTGGTAGCAGAAAGCTGTCATTACATCATGATAGGTTTTAGTAGTCAGGTCACCATCTGGCCGTGATTTTCACAAGTGTCTGAACCACAGCCGCTATGCAACACCAAAAATCTTCATAAGTAAGTATTTGCTAACATAATTCTTTCACACCAAAGCACTTGTACTGTGGTGTTGTAACAGCATTGCTAACGCCAATAAAACTAGCTTAATTCTCCTATACACAGGGATTGGAAAAACTTCTACAGTGTTTATCTATTCCCCAACCAAAAGGGACGGAAAGATTGCCTAGGACGTACGCCAGCAGTCTATCGTGCATTTTTACAGGTACTAGTGTGCACTGGTCTCTTGTTTTCACAGGTGTGACAAATTCTTCAATGGTAAAGCTACCTTGGATTTGATCTCACCTTTGGCAGGACCCAGATAATGACTGTCAAGATGTACAATCTGAATGTGTTTAGACATGCACTGTACTGCAGCAATTAACTGGAAGCCTTTGCCTTTCACTGCTCTGTTCATTCCAGGGTCAATCCCTTTGCATATTTTGGTCAGGGCTGACATCTTCAAACAGCAAAGCAAATTTAAAAATTTTATCATTTATCATTTAGTACAAGCATGAAATGCAGTCAGTCTGAAATAACATCTCATCATAGGCAGACATCTTAGAAATGTTTTTAAAAGGCTATTTTTACCACTTATCACAGTAATATTGTAGCACCTGCAATGGTTAACTTTTCTAATGGGATGACAGCAAGAAAAGGATCCTTCTCAAATTAGTAGAGTGTCAGCATGCCCTAAGATCAACATTTATTCTTCCTTCGTTCTTTAATACTATGGTCATCAGCAGGAAAGAAAGGCTGGAATGTCTTCTCTGCCAGGCACCCGCAGTATCCCCATGAGGGTTAAGATTCCAGTTAGTTAAGAAAAACAGTTCAATCAAGGTGCTTCTGCTTGGCCAAAGGTCAGCAGTCCATTTAGTCATGTGCTGTCCTGTAAGTACCTGCTGTAAAAGAGATACATGGGCTCAGAAATCTCCTGCAGATTTTACTGAGTGCTGTTGTAACTCCCTCAGGGTTTCTGAAAGCATAATGGAGGCTGCTGTATGTGCTGACAAGCACAGGAAAAGAGAAATCTATAATATACAAGATTCAATATTATTTCTTCTGTACATCACAGTACATTATGGATTTTTTTTTTATGAAGGAGAGATCACTAGAAAACAGGCTAGGATTCTTTAAGAAATGTGCATTTTATTCTTTTTCGTAAAGCAGTTTGGAAGTGGAGCATGAGTTTTGCCAAAAGCAATTGCTGTGCATTAATATTAAACATGATCTAATGAAGGCAGAAGTCGTTTTGGGAAAACATTAAGAACAGCACAAGCATCTTCTGAATTATAAGTTTATGGCTGAGAGAAACAGTACAATGAAAATATAGGCATTTCTCCTGTCAAGGTTTTGTTCCATGACCTGGAAAAATAAAGGACAGGGAAAAGGCGAAAATCAACAGTCCCACATGGAAAGTATATTTCAACTCTCCTGACCCCCCCCAAAAATCCCCCCAAAAATCCACAAACCAAAACTGTAAAATTGATTCAAGCAAGCAGACCTCTTTGTAATTAACAGGAAAGCAACGAAGCTGGAATAAAATGTAATGGGAGGGAAGGAAAGGACAGAGGGAGAGGAAAGCATTGCCCCAAGGAAAACTGCTTCTATACATAAAAACAAAAGTATCAGTCCAAATAAGTGCAGGGCCCGGTGCAATTCAAAATGCTCCTTTCCTTTGGGCATGTATATTAGGGATGTATCAATTAGGAAACATGTGAATCATCTGATTGATGTACAAAACAGAACAACAACAACAAAAAAAAATGGCATAATTCCCAAAGTCCTTAAAAGAGCATTTCTTAGTATTTGTCTGGGTGCCTAGAATAACAAACTTCTCTACTGAAAGTCAGACTGCCCCAACAGGGCACAAAAAGACCTCAGCTATGCAGCTCCTAACTAACAAAAGCACACTCACTTGAAAACAAATTGCTGATGCTCTTGCTTTATATCTGTCTTTATTTACATGTTGCAGTCTGCACTTTGTGGCATCCTTCAAGACCTTATACAAATAAACATAAGGAGGCATTTTTGAGAGTGCACTGACCCAAGATACCTGACAGCGACTGCTTGGAATCAAATCCTCGCCAGCTGGCTGCAACAGAAAATGTAATGATTCAGCAGTTTAATGGATCTTGAGTTTGGCAACAGTCCCTCTGTAAATATCTCTGGGGAAATAAAATAATACAGGCCCAAGACTCTGGCAGGTTCTGTAATTGTTTGCTTCTGGCAAAAATCCAGGGACAGCACAAGCTCTAACTTGAGGCAAATATGGCTGTATAACACAGACTCTCCAAGCAGGCTCTATCGAAAGCCCAAGGGTAGAATTAACTTATAGCATGTCTGACAGGGAGACAAAGATACCAAGAAAGCGTTCAGCTGAAGAAAAGTCCTCAATATTAAACTGCCTAAATCAATAATGCTCAGTTTCACAGGAAAAGTCTTTTCTCTGACTTTATTTTCTTCAAACACACAAAAGAACATCAAGTTTGTTCAAAGTTGAAATAGGGCAGGTTATAAACATTTGCCTTTGTTATTGAAATAAGAAATACTTACAGACTATGAGAAAAAAAAGAAGTTTGAAAACAAGGCAACAAATGAAGCTGTCACAGCTGTTGCAGTAACTATTAAAACATGACGCATTTGTAGTATTTTACAAGTCCTCTAGCAAAATACTCATGGAAAGCCAGAAAAAGAAAGATGAGTTCCCAGCTCAGAGACTCAGATGTTAGGATCTCTCAGCAGTTTTATGAAAACAAAATCCTAATTTTTAGCAGTTTGATTTCCACTTTGGCCTTCTGTTCTGAACTTCTTCTGGAATTTATACATAGTAACAATATACACATTTACATTGGAAGTAACATAACAAAGTGGGAAAAATTCAGTAGGACTTTTTAATTGGCTCTACGCCTATGGCGTGTCACCAAAGAATGGGGCCGTCATGTGAAGCCCAACACAAGCACTCACTAGTAGTGAAAATGAAGCAGCAGCTCCTTTTTCCAGACCATGATATGTCATCCCTTTATTTCCTGTGCTCACAGGGGAGATGAGTTTCAAAAGCTATATCTCACGGGAAGGGACTCTGACAAATGGCCATAATATACACAGAGGAACAAAAAAGATAGACCTACGGAGGTTTTATATGATCTTTCATTTTCAGACTGTTTGTAGTTTAATCTGACATATATGTAAATTTATATCTAGGAATATTTTTTTTTTATCTTATCAAAACCAACAATGGGATTCACTGAGTTTTTGGAATTTGCAATGGAATTTTCTTAAGTACTGAAAACCTTTCCTATTTTAAGTGATCCAGATGAGGACTTTTTGTATTGCCTAGCCTTTTATACATACAAACTGCGTTGCTCGGAGAAGCAGAAAAGCATCGTCACAAGTGCAGCTGTATTTTGTTGCTTTGGGTTTGTCAATCATTTCTCATACCACGCTACAGAAGGTTTGCAGGGTCTTATATTCACTAACTTTCTCAAACATGCGCTACCAAATGCAACAATTAAAATTAAGTTACTAATTTTTTAAAAAAATTTAGCCAATATCACTCTCAAAACTGGAAGTGCTACCTCTAATACAAATTTTCAATATATCACTTATAAAAGCACTTTATTTTAATTTGAATAGAGACTAGAGAGCCAAAACTTGCAGACACTTAAAAACATGTACAGTTCTTGAACACATTCTTGTTCATTATTCAGGGCATTGCCTACCTGAGTCTTTCCACCACCAAAGAGGTATCCTGAGAGATTCCCAAAAGCATTTTTGGTTCTGCTTCCAAAATCAATTATTATGCTTGGTCATTTGCCTGGATTCCTGGATAGCTACTCACCAGAAATTTGGAGCTTACAAAAATATTTCATGGCAGGTTTACTAGAATGTATTAGCATGGAAAGAGACTAAAAAAGCAGCTCAAACACTGAGTTACAGTTAACACTCCTTCAATGAAACACTAAAAAAATTAAAATTACCTTTTCTAAATTCCCCATAACGTGTTCATTACATTAGTTATCACAGTATTGAGTACAAAGACAAGCCAAGCTCCAGTAGTTTCTGAAATCTAAGTCTAGGGCAAGTTTTCACAATCCTTATTAAATATGCCCACACTTATTTCTTAAAAGGGCACTTAACAGTTACACATCAATTAAAACCTAAAACTTTTAAAATTCCTTAAACACTAATAAAATTCAGCAAGTAACTTAAAAGCTGCAATCTGTTCTTTTAAACTACAGTTTTATTTCCAATTGAAGAGTTCTGCTATAGCAATTAAACTGAGGAAACTAGTACAAATGATGAACTATGATGACAGAATTAAAAATACTTCTGCCTATTGAAGTCTTTTTTACTCTACTAAGTAGAGAAGAAAAGGGAAAGGGAGGGGAAAGGGGGAAGGGAAAGGAAAGGAAAGGAAGGGAAAGGAAAGGAAGGGAAAGGAAAGGAAGGGAAAGGGAAGGGGAAGGGGAAGGGGAAGGGAAGGGGAGGGGGAAGGGGAAGGGNACAAGCATCTTCTGAATTATAAGTTTATGGCTGAGAGAAACAGTACAATGAAAATATAGGCATTTCTCCTGTCAAGGTTTTGTTCCATGACCTGGAAAAATAAAGGACAGGGAAAAGGCGAAAATCAACAGTCCCACATGGAAAGTATATTTCAACTCTCCTGACCCCCCCCAAAAATCCCCCCAAAAATCCACAAACCAAAACTGTAAAATTGATTCAAGCAAGCAGACCTCTTTGTAATTAACAGGAAAGCAACGAAGCTGGAATAAAATGTAATGGGAGGGAAGGAAAGGACAGAGGGAGAGGAAAGCATTGCCCCAAGGAAAACTGCTTCTATACATAAAAACAAAAGTATCAGTCCAAATAAGTGCAGGGCCCGGTGCAATTCAAAATGCTCCTTTCCTTTGGGCATGTATATTAGGGATGTATCAATTAGGAAACATGTGAATCATCTGATTGATGTACAAAACAGAACAACAACAACAA
>VWPV01021027.1:0-29208 GCA_013389885.1 Geococcyx californianus
TCCCTAATCTCAATGATATCTCATGATAACTGATCAATGTGCTGCACACACAACTGCACCTTTCAGCTCCTGGAACACTGTCATCCTGCTCTAAGATTTGTCTCTAAATACACCATTGTTAATAAGTGTGGGTGATTTTGCTGTGACCAGAGAGCAGTAGCAAGCCCAAGAGTATCTCTCAAACAGACTGGAGTGCTCGGCATTTATTCATTCTCAAGGCTTAGAAGCAGAACTCATAACCCTGTAGTCCTTTGCTACCTGGTCCTTGACTTAGTTTTCTGGTTTTTTTTCAGTAAAAAGAATCTCTCATTTCTAGAACAAGCCTCTGCATCCCGTGTTATGTCCACCACGTTGTAATAACTCATAGCCTTACTCAAATATCCTTGTCAAGTGTCTCGGTTCCAAGGTGCTAAAGTGCCAAAAACCCAGCAGATACTGGCTTTGTGTTTTGGATGAGATGCATACCCTGACATAAATCCAAGTCCTCTGCAGCCACGCTAATGCCACTGTGTATGGTAAAATACTCCTTTTGTCTCCATGTGGCAGACACAGGGATAATTTATCAAGATCCATATTGGTACAAAATTTTTGCTAAAAAAAGGGCAAAATTTTCTAAAGCAAGCCACATTAACCTTCTTAATCTGTATATTTACAGACAACTTATTTCTGAATGGACTTTGCAAGCCTCATTTGCAAGTCACAATATATGAGTAATTGCAATTACTGTCCACTTAATGAGACAATGATATTTTCCTTTGATAAAAACTACACAAAACCTTTAAGTATGTGTCAATGTCCTCTAGGGTCAGTTTGAAAAGAATTTATGGAGTGACAACTACTCATCACATGGTGTGAAATGTAGTATTTTAGGGACTGATCCTTTTGGAGCTCCAAACCTAAGCAAAATTTTGGTTAATCAGAAATCAAAGTCTCACTACAGAGCATCAGATGTTAAAGCAGCACTGACTATTCTCTTTCAGTCTGTTTAAAGATAGTGTCTCACCATCAAAGCTTTGATTTTTGACAACACACAGAAAGAAACCGCTGACAATAGATACCGTCAGTCTAGCAAGAAAAGGCTGATGAGGAATCAGTGACATGGATTTCAACAAATAAGACACAGCCTGTCTTGCAACAATGAACAGAATAACTGAATAAGGTGACTAAGGATATGGTAGATTTATCAGCATATGAAGCCTACAAATCCATTGTTTTCAGCCAAATCAGTTTGTGCAGTTTACCACATGGCCACATCAACATTTCTCTTTAGCACAAGGGAGTGGGTGAGACCACACAGCCAAGGACAAGACTATTCATTTTGGTGGTCTGTTTATGTCAAATGAAAGCTTCCCGGACCCTGAGGAAGCACAGAATACTTTGTAGTATAAATAAGTTTATTACTCTTGAGGAGCTTATTCATTGTGTTTGGAATTCATTCCATACAATTCTACATTTGAGGAAGTTACCTTAGGCTTCCAAATGAATTAATGAAGGAAAAATAGGGCATGACACATAAGGGTTGGATCAATCACATCTTAGAAGTGCCCGTATCTCTCCACTGACTGTCAAGGATGTAGAGGGTGGCTTAGAGGAAGTTTGCTTTATGAATCTCACCTTCATGTCTCTCATGAACTGGTAGCAGAGACACTGAAGTGATACTAAAGAAATGCCATGCTCATGGATGCTTCCTGAGGTCATAACTATCCAGTTCCTACAAGGTACTTAAGAAGGTAACTTCCTGCAAAAGTTCTGCCAGATTCCGTTGTGTTGTGCAACCAAGGACGTGAGCCAAAGCGCTATCTTGGGCTGTCCTCCTGGGGCCATGACTTCAGACTGAAGGCAGCAATTGGCTACCTTGAGGGCAGATTCACAGAAGGACTCTTTTATGGAGCCCTTGTCCGCCTCGCTCCTGGGCAGTTGTTTCATTTTGGTGTAGAGCCACTGTGGTCTTGATTCATTAGCTTGAGAGCAAGACCTACTGTAGGGAGTAAATCTAGATTGCAGCCCATCCTAATTTCTTAAGATTTCAGAAGGGATTTCTCTGGAATAGATAGTATGGGCATACTAAGGATGTTAAGTACAACAAAATCTAGTCAGGGAGCACAGAAAAATCAGAGGTACTAGAAAACAGACCCCAGACAAATTTGATGACCTTAAATGAGAAAAGCAATGTCTTTCCTGAATAAGTTGGAGAGGTAGGGAAAAAAAAATGAATAAATCACAGTTATTTCATATTTAATCTTTCTGAATGCAATTTCAGTATGGTATGAATGATAGCATGAGCAGAGATTGTTATTTTAGTAGGATTATTGTCAGCTGCTGGCTGTGTTTGTACTACAGCAATGAGTTTCCTGCAGTGTGGATACATTTCCATGTTTGATAAGTTACAAGTCTGCTAAATGTGTTTCATTCTAGATATCAGGTTTGTAACAGTCTTTGTTTTTCTCTTATTTGAAACTTTATATCTTGTGGACATCTCACAAGCTTGTGATCCTGATTATAAGTTCTAAAGGCAGTTTGTTAAAAGTTTGTCACATGGTGTTGATTAGTTAATATTAATGGGGTGTGTGTGTAAGTGCCTGTCTTGAAGAGCCTTTCTCACTTCTCTATTTGGAGCCAGAGACTATGGCCATATCTCTACCTGCCTTAATTTCTCTGAACTCACTGAAATCCATTGCTTGGATGCAGACATAGGCTTTGTGCTAGGCTGGAGAAAAGATGTGGCAGGACCCTGAACTTTCCTTACACCTTAGTGTAGTCCAAATGTACCCTTTCATATAGGACAGAACCTGCTTGGTGGCTGTGGCTATCTTTCAACATGAAACCTGCAATGATGTTATGGTGGCAAGTACCAGGAGGGGGAAAATCAGATGGAGTTTTTCCTCAATGTCATCTGTCACAAAGGACTAAGACTTGTGAGGAGCTGAGTCTCTGGGAATACAATGTAAGAACACAATGTGCTCCTCTAGACTGCCCTCAATTTTTCACATATGCCTCAGGTTTGATATTATTTCTAGTGTTAGACTTCATTTCCCTAAACTGGCAGGCTGCCAATTAATTCTTTGTAGCCAGTATTTAAGCAACAATGATTTATAGTTAAGATGCCTCAGCTAATCATAACGTAGTTAGTAGTCCATAATTGTGTTCTATATCTTGGAGAAGGAAGCATTTCATACCTAGGAGTTCTGGCTGCACTGCAGGACACAACTTGGTTTCCAAAACAATGAGGCAATAGATTTAAAAGAAAAACAAAGACTTTCAGAGAGCTTGAATGTAAATTTGACATTTTGATACACTGCTGGTTACTGCAGCATATTCAGGTCTTAGGATAAGTGGCTATACACCAGTTGCATTCCCTTTGCTGGAATACTGTGAAATTTCCCACTAAGAATGCAGCAGATTGTATCAAAGATTAATTCAGCATTTCTGTATATACATTAGAACATGGGATAAAAGAACTCCTTGTACTGGGAACAAAGAGAGCTATCTGTTCCCACCCATTAAATGGACTGTCCTTGTGACCTGGAGGAGCCCCATGACCCCCAGTGTCAGGAGTTCTTGAGAGTAAGAGCAGAGATGCTTTGGAAAAAACAAGAAAAGGTGGATTCAGTCACAAAACCCTTATGAGAGGCAAATCTGAACTTCAGATGGTCTGTGGGAGCAGGATAGGCTGAAGCCAGCTTTCCATTATACAGACAAAGCTTTCACAGGAGCTGCATATCTGCAAGGCCATCCTTTGCTGAATCAATCGTGCCTCCACTGAAATATTCAGCAAATTTTTGCTATAAGCAATGTTGATTATGTCTTTTTTAATAATTCCTAATCCTTACTGCCATAACCACCTGTGTGCAGCAAGACCACCTGCAACATCCCTGTTATGTCTTCTACAGAGGGGTTTGAATTGGCTGTGGTGGAAGGTTCTCTAGGCTGTTGCTAGCACAGCTGATCTGATCCTGCCGAGAAGGGGACAGAGGTTAAAGCCACAACCAAACTTCTTAATATCCTTTACACTATGTCTTTTCCCACAATACTCAGCCAGGCTCAGGGCTGGATGTGTCAGCAGAAGACAGCTCTAGTGATGGAAAGTGATTCTTGTCAGGTGCTCCTTGAAAATTAAGGTCTCCGTCTTTTTAGTAAGCTTTGTTTGGAGAGGCAAATTTAATTGTCAGGAATACCTTTTCCATCAGTTTGATGGTTGCCCTTTGGATTGGACAATTGTTGCAGCCTCCCTGCTTGTTATACTAGAAAACTATCAGCTAAAAGCTTGCTGCCTCATTAAAAACAATAGGAAAGTAATTAGAGACTGAACTCCCCAGAAAAAATTTAACTTTTTTCAGAGACAAATAACTGGAAGTGTTAAATAGTTTTTTTTACATTTCTGTCTGTTGAGAGAAAAACTACCACCTGGATAGATCTTATTCTCATTTCAAATAACGTATTCTGAGTTACAACTATTATGAGACAGGAGGATGTACTTGTATTTTAAAAACATATACTAAAACCCATATCAAAGTAGAAGAGAAATTAACTGTTGTCTATACAAAATTCTGTTATGTTGTCATTCCAGTTGAGGAATTCCAAGCAGATTTTTCCACAAGTCCCTTGATTAACATGGTTAACTGAAGCCCCATGAGGAACCTTACATATAGGTTTCACATCGAAGCTTGCAAAATATGTAAGTAGTGCAAAACAGTCATCTCCAGCTGCAGTCTTCTGTCTTTGCATAAAAGTAGTGATTCTTTCTTTGAAGTTCTAAAGTGAATGACCACTTTGACACATCTGGAGAGCACTCAGTACACTAGCACTCTGAAAAATTATTTGATATTATTCAAAAAAACCATTAAGGATAAGTGAATTTCAGTCCATGGGTCTCTTGGAAGCTGGATTTGCCATCTGGGCTGTGGATGATTTCATTAGGAGGTATATTGGCTCAGATGAGTCACACAGGGCCTTGTAGTTCTATTTGGGACAAATTTAGCCATTATAGCAGTGACAGATCACATCCCTGAATCTTTGATTCTCTCTGGCTTGATAGGGTAAGAAAAATATAGTTTGTACTGTTCAAAGAAATCAGCAAGGAAGGATTTGCTCTGTAAGAATTTTTTATGCAATATTCTTTCTACTTAAGTCAGGTCTGATCTTGCTGAAGGCTTTGCTGCTTCTTACAAAAAAATAAAAGTACTCATTCACTGCAAAGGGTGACATTTCAATTAACCTGCCTTTACTGCATGCAAGTGAGTCATTGGGCAAGGATGTATTCTCTACACAATAGTGGATGCTACCCTTCAGGAAGGAGGCACACAACCACTGCACAGGATGACAATTTGGGTCCCTATCAACCAAAACTTTTGTCTTGTTCATTTGGCTAAACTGACCACACAGGTTTGGGACTCTGATCTTTAGGATTAAACGGTTATCTGAATATTTGGTCAATGGAGAGGTGATGACGATGATGATGAAGGGCTTACAGATGGCAATGTTAATCACATTATCATCCTGTCTTCAAGTAACCTCTGAAATTTGAGTGGTTTAGCCACATCAAACCTATGGAACAATTAATTTCAGGTGGACCTTTGGTATTTACAAATAAAACCAGAACAATTTTCACAGCATTATACAGAGACAGAATTATCAACTCTTATGATTGCACCATGAAAATGTTTAATTAAGATCAATTTAAGTAATTGCTATAGACACAAATTAGTAGACAGTGCCAGGAGTTTTGGTTTCTCCTTTCTCTTTTTTTTTTCCAAACTGTGGAGTTTTTTTCTCAAATGCTCCATCAATTCCTGGGAAATACTGTTAAATTTACACACTAAAAAGAGAAAGTAGTAGCTGCCAAGGAAAACTAAGCATTTTCTTCCCTCTCTTACACTGCAGTTTTTTTTATTTTGTGCACCATTTGTCACAGTTCTTGAGCTCCAAACTCTGACAACAGCAGGTGAGATACAGCCCTCTCATTCTTCAGGGCATCAAGTGCAAGTAGGCATTCAAGCCACTCTCTGAACATGGCAGACTTGCATCACCAGCAAACAGTTTCCCAACAAAATGTCCTATCTGCTTATCTAAACATCTTTTATAACTGAGATAAGTGAATTATGCCACTCTCTCCTGCTTTCTGTGGAGGCTTGTGAACAGACCTCTGCTCACTCAGGTGATAGTGTTTATCTCTTTGGGGCTGGAGCATAGGAGAAAACCTTATATTTTGTTGCAGATCTCACAACCTAGGTTAGAAAGCGGAAGGTCTTGAGTTTGTCCTTAAAGAAGCCAATGGATTTCAAAGACTAAGACATTTTTTTAATGTAAATAAAAAAAACTTAACTACTAAGAGCTACTAAGCCTTCCCCTATGACAAGAGTGGACATGTGTCACCGGTTCACAATCCAATGCAGTATATAAACTGATCTCTGCTTGCAGCCAATACAGGAGAGAGAGCTGGGATGGTGAAAGGCAGCAGGTAAACACGTGCCAGTCTTACTCCTGTGTCATGGCAAGACACTGAGGAAGGGTATGTAAGCATGACAGCATCTTAAATATCCTGTGTATCTCCTCTGGAAGTCAAAAGCCCTTTTGTCCCCGACTTCAGATCTGGGGAAATGTGGCAGAAATCTGATGTGAATTATGCAACTCTGGTGCATGCAACAGGATATTATTGCTTAATCAAAAATGACATCTCTGAAAGTCCCCAGTAGGAGATACCTAGTTTTTCATCAGTACATCCTTGACTTTGCAGCTTTGGTCATTGATTTTTGTCTGCCTGTAACCTGGGCTAAATCTCATATGTAAAGTCTAAACCTAGACGCAACTTGAAGCGCAGCATATAATATCAGAAGTAATCAGAGGGACTCTTTTTATTATAAAAGAGCTTAGTGGGGACACTCCTGTTAGAACTAGGAGACCTGGGCTCAGTTTAGGAGAGCATCTTCTGCAGCAAGCCTATGTCTGCTTACATTTCCAATTCAGCTTTGTTAGGGAAAAAGTTTGGGAGAGGGGGAAAAAAGCAGGAGTTTCTAATGATCTGCAAAAAAAGGAGAACTAGAATCACCAGATCTCATCATTTAAAGCAGCAGTGGCAAAAAGAACAGATGTACAACCCATGGTTGACTGCAGTCAGTCCCATCCTCTCTGAAGTTTCAGTACAAGCACTGGCTGCTTGCTTCAAAAATAAATTAATCTCAGTTTCTAGCTTAAAACTTGGAGTTTTTCTGCCCTACAGGAGAAAAGTAGAACAATACTAGGATGTGCTCTTGAGGCTCACATACCAACAACAAAGAACTGATGTTTACTACGTTAAAAATTATCTTTATTTAGGGAAAACAGCAATGAAGCAAGCTTAATTCATTGGGAAGAAATTAGTGAGGGAAATGCCCTCAGGCTTCAGCTTTAGAGGCTGGCATAACTAAAGAGTCTTCTTTTGAGAGTATGGGAAAACAACGCAGAGGATCTGGCTGAGAAACCAAGCACTGAACATAAAGTATTGTTCATTTGCTTTTAAGATGTAACTGCAATATTGGATGGTGCTTCTGTCTCTTCATGCCTCTTAGCTCTAAGACATTCTGCAGCTACTGGGCTGGAGGAAGCCAGCAAACAGGTAACTACTAAAATGGACAGTGCTCCTGTTTCACAACTCATCTTGATAATTGAACCACACAGGTCTCTCAGATCAGTAATCACTGGTCTGAGACAACATGCAGCAGATACACCAGTAGCTTCACTTCATCTATACTGTCACTGATGTCAGTGCAACAGTCTGGGAAAACATCCATCCACTGCTGAAGTTCTTGCAATTTTGGAGATCTTGCAGTTAACCATGCAAGGCACTCAACCATTTAAGTAGCATGAAATAGTGGCAAAGGCCATATTTTTATGTGTGTGAAGGATGGATGTACTTGAATTCTTCATTTTGAAGTTACAAGAGAAATATTTTTTCATCAAGAAGCATGGTATTAATAAACACAGCTCACAAGATTACTCCAGCAACTAATCCTTAAGAAACCAGCATCAAAACTCTCCATACAAATGAAGTTACACAGGTTGTTGTCAAGTTAGAAATTTTAGAAGTATCATCCATCATGGCCTAAGCTTTCACAGCTGATTTTCCTCAGTACTGGGTGCCCAGCTTGAAATTCCACAAAGGAATAAAGACAGTCATCAGGAAATTTAGATCACTAGGATCCTTAGAGAAATCTTGGATTTGACACCGAAGTCATGTGCAAAATAAGATATTTTATATATGTCTGCATAATTGGTAAATTTCATATCTGCCAGGTAGCTCTTAAAAACAATCTTATATAATCACATTATTCACTCAAAATGGCATATGATAATCATACATAAAAATTACCGCTCAAAGTGTTAAGCCTGCTAATAAATTATATGGGACAAATAATCCCTTACCCTCCCACATATTATAAAGCAGTTTTCCCTCTCTACTAGTATTTTTAAAAATTAACTTCTCCAAAACTTTAATACACAAACTTACAGTGACTAGTTTTTGAGATAATCCTGAAGTCAAAATACCACTACTAAGAGCATGAAATAACTTCCTGCCTGAAGAAAAATGTCTTTGCTTCTTCCAGCTACTACCTCAATACTGCAGGACCCACAACAATGGAGGCATCATGAGCCATGAGAAGAAGATTCAAAAGTCAGCTCTTCATACCAAGAGTTTGAACATTTTTGAGGATGAAGTGTCTTAGCACAGGCCAGTGAAATTATTCAGCTGGTGCTGTGCTTTAGGGTTTAGAGAGGTCATTCTCAGCTGCATAGATTTAGGGTTTTGGGGTCAGGTACTTGGGAATTCCCTCCGCTGAGTTTTCCATCTGGTAATGACTTGTACAGAGTTATCCAGCCAGGTGTGTTCAATGGGCTTTCTAGAGTGACAAGGGAATTTCTCACTCAGGCTCTGAAAGAGCATCACAGAGAAGAAACAGGTGCAGAAACTCTCCCTGCTTCCTCCTCCATCTTCTAGAACAGACTCTTAATCACACACCCTACTCACCCAGCCAGCCCCTCTCAATTTCCTGTTCCCATCGTCTAGGGCAGGTAGTAGCAGACCCTTTCCACACCACAAACCCTGCCCTGTATTTACTACCATGATTTCAAACAAAAATCATAGAATTGCTAGGTTGGAAGAGACCTCTGAGATCACCAAGTCAGACTGTGCCTGTCCCCCTACTAAACCATGTCCCTAAGGAACTCATCCACCCACCCGTTTCTTAAACACCTCCAGGAACGGCGACTCCACCACCTCCCTGAGCAGCCTGTTCCAATCCCTGACCATGTAAAGCAGGTAAACCAAAAGAAACTTTTGTGCAAGAGACAAATGTACCAAAGAGATACAAATATAGGTTGTCTCCCTTTGACACCTACAAGGAGAAAGATATAGCCACTTTGTGTTTAGGGGAGCACATGAAGCACGTAGACATAGCAGCATCACAAGACAGAAAGAAAAGATACAGCATATGGCTCGAGCTGTTATAAAAATCTCCTCTAAATACCTATAAGAAAAGGCTTCCTTTCCTCATCCTAGAACATTACTCTTCTCTCTTGCTGATCTGCCATGTCTTGCCCTGCTCTTCAGTGAAAGACAAGGGTTGGGCAGGACAGCTCTGTTGCACGCACTGCTGCCCACCCCGTACTCTTATGAGGGGGGAGGGCCATGGTGCTATTAGGGAGCATGGGTCCTGGGGACAGTATTGATTTACAAACCACCTTCACAGGATGTTAACTCAGAATCCATATCGGGTTTAGTAACATTATTGCAGGTGCCCACCACATTTGTTTGCACAAAAGTTACTAAAAATACCATTTTCTTCTAAAGAAGATGTTTTTCCTAGGGTTAGATCAGGAGAAAAAAACGTGTTGCAGACTAGGAACAAAGGAAAGAAATACCAGAAGACTGACGTAAAGAAAACATTAGAACAGAGCACAGGAAAATCAACCTTACCTCTTCTGGAACAAATACCACGCTTGTCTCTCTTTGCCTCACATTACACCTGGTTAAATATTTTTCACAAAAAGCAGCAAAACAAAAGAATGCAAAATATTTACAGTGCAGACACTCAGTACCATTAGAGTTACAGGCAGCCAAGCCAGCCACTTTTATAAAGGCAGAGCTCTGCACTGCACCTGCTTGGCTACAGGGGCTGCTGCAAACCCATCACACCTGTTCTCGATCAGCAAATTAGTCAGGTTTCTGAACTCCATAAAGGGATCCAATCCAGTTCCTGAGCATCCCAAACTATTAAAAGGGATAATATAATTTAATATATGCAATTATATATGCATATAAACATGTACCTAATATTAGCCCTTATATATGCTTTTCAAACTTTCCTCTGAGGAAGGTCTCCACATGGGGAAACCAAGATGTTAAAAAGCAATTATCTTTGCTTTATTCCACATAGGATGACTAGGATACCAGTGTCCTAATTCCCAGCTAGGATTTTCCAGAGGACACGCTATTCTGCTGCAAATCTGATGTCCACAGAGGGCAAACGGGCTTGCTCATCTTAGAGAGACGACTTTTGCATCACAGGCTATCAACAAAGCTGTCTGCTTTTCAGCACTCATATTCAGGATAAAAAGACTGTAATCTGTAACACTAGACAGAGACTACAATCCTTTGAAAGAAATCAATTTAAGAAATTCATGTGATTCAGTTGAACTGCACCTTGGAACAAATTCCCAGCACTCAAACAGTTTGGACCTGGCCCAGGCTCAGGCTTCCTTCATGTTTGAATATATGTGACTCGTTTTTAATAATTCAGAAAATTATTACCTATCAGGTGATCACATCACAAAGCCTCCCGACACAGTGGCACACTTGCCACATGACAAAGATGCAGATTAGTGAAAAATGTTGTTGCCACAGGACCTTCTCTCCCTACATTGAATAGGTAGAGGCCACTGGAAATGGAATGGGATTTTAAAACTACAGACTATGTGGCTGAAGTCCTTAGACACCTCCTCTGGTGTAACCCCCTGCTTTCCTGACACCCACAGGGGAAAGCATTTTTCCATTCAGGATGCAGGGTAGGTAAGCTGTGGTTGAAAGATGATTGCTTGCAGCCCCCACCCCCCCCCGCAAATCCACAGTATCAACAGTGTTAAAATAATACAAACATCATTAGTGACAAAGACAGATTTATTGCCTCCAGCTAGACTATGCTTGTTAAGGGAGCCCGGCGCAGCTCCATAACTGGATATGAATTCTAATANCCCCCCCGCAAATCCACAGTATCAACAGTGTTAAAATAATACAAACATCATTAGTGACAAAGACAGATTTATTGCCTCCAGCTAGACTATGCTTGTTAAGGGAGCCCGGCGCAGCTCCATAACTGGATATGAATTCTAATAAAGTTTGTTTAAAAATGTGGTGGTATTCCAAAAACAACTGTGCAAAATTGGCAATTCTGATTTTAACAAATCTGCTTCTTGTAACTCCTCAGAGACCTGTAGGTTTGCTGAGAAAGGCCCTTTTTTTTTTTTCTTTTTTGAACATCTCTTACTAAGAATGCAACAAACCAGATACTTTCCTTACTCCCACTCCCCAACATTATGTTTCTACTTAAAGGAAGCAATTGTTTATTTATATCTACATATATCGTTAAGTTGCCCGAATATGCATGCATGCAGAAACCCACATAGAAAATTTATTCACAGTAATGAGGCATAAACTGTGCTATAGTCCCAAAGGAGGAAGGTTGCTCATGTTCTTTCACCAGAAGGTCATGTTCACTTTGAGATGATGCTGTTGGAGCTCCCACCAGTGCTAGATTTTATTGGAAAGAAATAGAGTGAATCTGTACTGATAGATATCCTGGGAACTCTTCCTGGATATACAGGACTTCTGGAAAAGTATGGCTATTTGGAACAATTTGGTCTGAATTAGCCCTCAGATGTAGAAAGAATCAGCATAAAAGGTGATTATGAAAGAAAAGTAAAAAAGACAAGGACACAACAATACCAAGCGCAAAGAATGTGCCCTGAGGACAGATGCTCCATCTGCCTTTTTGAAAGAGACTCTCAGTCTTTGTCCCAGCCATGGATTTTACAGGAGGACAGAAACCACCACCTGGAACTGAAAGTAAACCTCTTTGTGGTTTGATGAGGGATTTTTCAATAATATTCACATTTAAGTGAGGGAAAAGAGGTGTACAGAACATTTAGTGATGAACAGCCAATTGATATCTTCACCACACTACCTATTGGTGTTGCTTCATGGAAGCTGTAGTTTGTGAAGCTAAAGCCACGGTAAAAAAAAGTCCTGAATTTCAATTCCCTCCAGACTCTGCCTGAATCGCAGGACACTCCTACCAGCCAGAGCTTCTAGATTTCAAGTGTGATTGTGGGGAGCAATGTTCAGGGAACAGTGGATCAACAGGTTAATTAAGTGGTTTGGTTGAGAATCAACTGACGGAACAGGAAAATAAATGGGTCTTTGGGCTTCTCTATATGGGAATAAAGCCACAGCTTTTGAGTTTGGACCACAGCAACATAGTAAATAAGAAACTCCTACATCGTTGTTCATACTGTTTTGGAAAGTGTGCTTGAAAGAAAGAAAGATGCAGGGCTCCTAATTTGATTTTGTGTCAGGAGGGGTGTGTTTCGGGCTTCAGAGATGCTACAGAAGCAATTACAGCGGTAAATGAAGCTATTATTAAAAACCTGATGTAAAAACACCGCTATTTGCGTGTAATCACTGTTAAATAAATGAAGGAAAAGTAAATGTTAGGAGAATAATTTGCTGCTAATCAAGAGTAATAAAGTGAGCAGCTTCATTTCCTTTCCAGACATTAATGTTGTTTCGTCTCTCAGAAATTTGACAGCAGAAGGAAGCAACAGGTGAAGTAATGCTGTAAGAAGGTGGAGGGGGGTGAAGAAATTCCAGGGCCTTGGGACTCTGAGTCTTGTTGCCTTTCTCTTGCTTACTTTTCCCAGCTCTGATAATGCTCATCTGTTCAGCTGTGCTTTTCAGCATACTGGAATGGGAAGTAAATGGAATGCTGAAGACTATGCGATACTGGATGCATTGCCTTGACCCTGAGGAACACAATCCTTTTCTGGAAACTGGACCCTTCCCCAAGGAAGAGTTAAAAACTGTTTGATGCAGAAGAGTCTCACTGAGTTTGCCAGGGTTCAGAACATGCCTGTTCCCCACCTCTAACCACCTAACTCGTACACTTTCACTTAACAATGGGGTGATAATTTATTTATAGAGCTGTAGAACAGGAAAATGGAATAAAATTAATTTTTATAACCTAATTTTCATTCCTTTGACTAATTGGAAGAGTGAGAATTTTCTGCTTAGTAGTCCATATTTGGGATCTGAATAGGAATTCTATTCCAAGATTATAATGTTAGTATAGTCTAAACTGACATAACTAAGCAAAAGTGACCATTTGGCTCAGCCCTACTGAGTCCCTATAATATCTTCTGTATACACCAGCGATGAAGTCACGTGATCCTGTACAACCACAGGCAAAACATTTATGGATGGGTGCTTATTATTCAGTTCTACATTGTGCATCTAATAATTTTTGAATTGAAAAGAAAATTCAATTCACTCCAATCACAATACGTTGCTGCTAGTAAAATTGAATATAGCTTCAACAATGAAAAGAGAACTGCCAATAAATCTATGCTGCATGTAAACAAGGGTGGGGGAAACATTCATAGTTGTTATGCAGTGTTTTAAGCAAGCAGAGTTTGATTTTGATAATGACCCTACTCTCAAAGCACCTCTTTCTTTTTAATTTATCCTGTCATTAGCCCATTCAGGAGAAATAATACTGATAATAAAAAAACAAAATATGGAGATTAGATGTTTCATGAGAGTCCTACAGGACCACCTTTGAACTCCCTCCTCCCTGTCTTTCAGTAGCATTGATACACCTCTGCATTCACACTATTGCCCACCAGAGCTCAGCTGCGCTCTGCTTGCATACAGCTATCCAAGCGGGGGTCTGCAACACAGCATTAGTGACCAATTTGAGTCAGATAATCCCAACCAGCCCTGTGCAAAACAGACAACTGCAGCAAAAATTTGAGACCACTACTGAATCCTCAGATTCATCTTTCTGGAATATCTTCCCGTTTCATGAACTTCTTTGAACCATACCACAGTTCCATTTTGATTTTTTCTCACAAAATAATGTCTCAAAGTCCTACCACGAAAGAAATATAAGCATGTTTTATTTTGTTGCTGTTTTTTTCCCCTTTTTCTTTTCTCTTAAAACAGTTTTCTCACTGGAAAGTTCTTATTGATAGAAACTTCCTCACCTGGCTGAGTTTGTTTACTGAAACAAGAAGAAAGTGTTCATCTTTATATCTTTTCTTTACTATGCCTTCCCCTTTGAAGTGGAAGCTGAGGCACAAAGTAGTTTAACTGGTTTGCCCAATGTGACACAGCAAGTTTCTGAGAACAGTACCTAAATCAGTGGCACATACAGGCTTGACCACAAGGATCTTCATCCACTTCTCCATTTTATTTCCAGTTTACGTATGAATATATTAATTAAACAAATTTATGAGAGGAAGGAACAAATTTGAAATTCCTATTACAGCATATTTTCAACCAAAGATTTAATATTGATCTTTTTCTAACCAGACATTTGATGTTTTGCCACTTGGGGCACACAGACTTGTAACTGTTGGACCAGGGTCTGGCCTTTGACAGCTTGATATTTGCAATGGATGGCCTGGGCTCCATCTGCAGATGATGAGCAATTCATAGAAACAAAGAGAGGTACTTGTAAATGACAACTAAATTCAAGAAAGACAGGTCCTTCTTTGAAATGGACAGTTTTCAAAGAATAGAACGAAATTTTAGAGTAATAAGGAAGCCAGTGTCCACATCTGATGTAGCCTTCATTTTCCCCAGTAATTCTCCCCATACTGTTGATGGTGACCTGGGAAGAAAACGACAAAGAACTGGACATACCCTGTAGTGCGATAGGCTTTTTCAGCACTGTCCTTTGCTAAATTTCTGGCATTTCTGTGTATACCTCAGGAGGGGATTCAGGCTACACAATAACTGAAATTGCTTCTATTCCAAGAAACACAGAACGTAATTGCATTTTAGTTTTTTTAGTATTATTATCTTTCCTGGACTCCCATTTGGAAACTTTAATGGAAAATGTTTACTCTATTTAAAAACCAAACACATAAACTCCAAATACTTCTCTTTTGTTCAGACTGTTTTGGAAATTACCCATGCTGATTGTTTGCTGAGTTTGATTCTTGAAAATTTCTTTGTCAATTTTGGATCGATGCACAGTATTTGCTAAATGAAGAGGATTTGACAAAAGGAAGAAAAACAAAGGACCAGGGAAATGAAGCACAAAATAAATGATTAAGTAATGAAGCAGTGACTTGACAGCCAGGGTAGGGGCAGGAGTCACTAAAGAGAGAACACTGGGGCAGCAGCAACGAGCTCTGCAGTCCTACAGAAAAAGGTCTTTGTGCCTTCCAGATGGTGCTGGCATTTTAAGTCTCTACACTGGGACTATTTTTAGGAAAATGATTCCTTTTGTACCTCAGTTTTATCTTCTACTTTACGCTAACCATCAAATTACTGAAGATTCCTCAGATTTTTTAGCAGCAGTCTCCAAGATTGGTAATTCCTACCTTAAACAAACAAAGAATAGACACCTTTGATGGATGCAAAATCTTCTATGCAAGCATAGACCGAGTTTTGCAGCTCAGCAGCCTTTCAAAGGAGAATATTAAGAATTAGTCAAAGGTGACAGCTCTTCATCAAATTCACGCTTCTTTCTTGTTCTTGTGGCCACAGTATCTGTTCTTCAAATCCTATTATTTTTATCAAAGTTAAGTTTTCTGGCGTTACCTCAGTTTTGAGGCCAAGTCTGAAGTCTGTGATACAGCTATGCCAGTTGCTTGAATCACAGACACCTTCAACTGAGTCAATGTACATGTTTAGGAGAAATATCATAATTGGGCTGTCATAACTGACTGACTTGGGCTCCCTCCTGTGCAACCTGCTCTAGGTGTCCCTGCTTTAGCAGGAGGAGCTGGACTAGACGATCTCCAGAGGTCTCTTTCAACCCCTACCATTCTGTGATTTTGTGATTCTATGATTCTGTAATAAAAATTCTATAATTTTTATGCATACATTATATCTGTTCTGGCCTAGATAGGGTTGTGAACAGTGCACAAAGTGCCTAATAGCATCTCATACCTAAATAGACTTCTTTTTTGCTCTCATTTTTTTTTATCAACAATGTCAAAATTCTTACCTAAATTAATTTTTGTACTGAATGCAGTATCTTTTTACACAAGTAGACACAGTAATACCAATATTCACATCTGAGCCAAACCTGGGGTGAATATCTGAGTTTGGCACAAGCCTTTATGACCTTCTGAAAATACTTAATTCTTATATAGGCAGGCTCTTATATAGGAATGGTTCTTTGTTAACAGAGACATGTGCAGCTTCCAGGAGAACAGCTCTGTAGCTGTGGATTGAAACCTGAAGTGCCTCTAGAACAAAACTGGTAATCATTATAGAATTTTAGAAGGCTTCTTGGCCTTCTTATTCTGTGCTTGTAAGTTCTTGTCTAACTGGGTGCACAGTTGAGCCTCCAAAGCAGCATTGATGTACAAATAATCAATCACTGTAGTTATTATTTTAATTATGGTAGAGAGATTTCTTCAGCTAACTGCATTGCCGGTGATGTTATACTTCAGACTCTCATGTTAACTGTAGAAAGAAAGCACCTTTTTTTTGGCTCTTTCTGGGGAAGGTAGTGAGAAAACTCCCAGTCTTCCTAACAAATAGCTCAGGGACTTGCCCAAGAATTGCAAGACTTGAGTCATTAGCCCTCTTCAACCTGCCTGGACTTGAGCTCACATTCTTCCTAACCTGGGCTTGATCACTGGTTAAACAGACATGGAGGAAGGAGTGAAGGAAGCAGCTTTGCTCTAAAGCTGCCTCACTGAGTAGCCAAGGGTATACAAAGTGTAGGTCAATGAAGAACAATAACCCCTGTAGGCTGAAGACACACTGAGTTTGTGACATCTATACCGTTCAGGTACTGCCAAGGTCTCAGCGCTGTGGGACATGAATGGTGAGGTTGGGCACCAAGGATGTTGAGGTACAAAGTAAATAAATAGGTATTCCTTCTTGAAAATAGGAAGACTGCAGTCATTCTTCAGGCACCATGAACTTCAGCAATGGGACTCTCTGTCATGGAAAACTGGTTATTCAGACTGACTCAGGTTCAAAAGGAACAGTACAAATTCACGTATAGAAGTCCTTTGAGAACTATGAAATGCAAAGATAATACTTCTGCTTCAGGGAGTGCCTGTGTGCCGGTCTCTGGAAAGCAAGGATTTCTGGCCAACAAAATCCTGAGCTTGCTATTCTTATTCACACCTGGACATGGGGACAGAGAAAAGTTAGCAGGTTTGATGGCCCTGTTTTCTGATCCCTTATGGTAATTTTTATATTTTCAAGTACACCAGCACTAACTCAGGTGGTATCTGGGAGCACAAAAGTAATCCTGTAGTAAAATTCCTTAAAGCAGAGGTTGGATATCCAGAAAAGCCCTTGGGAGATGCTCTCTAGGTACAAAGTCAATGGGACTTTGTGGGTTTCTGCTACAGTGACAAGGTTCACTCTGGGGTGACAACTCTGAAGGCTCTGTTGTCTTCCCTCCCAACATCCAACCCCTCTATCAAGGCTAGTACAGCACTGGTGCACTTGGAAAGGATGCTTCTGAGTTTAACTTGCTCAGCTGAGCTCACTGTAGTCCAGTCCAAGAAAGCCAGTTGCCAGAAGGTCCTATTTTGCTTTCCAAGTCTCTCTCTGCTCCTTGTTAGTTTTCCTTGGCACGGGCATTTCAGCGGGCGTGAGGCAAATACTAGACATGTGGCAGCTGTGCTGGATTAGCCAGAAAACACATCAGTGGCAAATACAGAAGAACAGATGCAACCTAGCAAGCCTGTGTGAACGGCCTGCACAAGCCTCTCGGTGCCCTAAGTACTGCCAAGTACCCCCGCGATGTGTAATGGGCACCATGCCCTCCAAACAGATTGACATGATCATCGACAAACCAGAGACCACATCCAAGCATTAAACATAGGCTTGTTGTGGGGTGCTTGTCATAGCCAGACAAGTCAAAACAGATGGCCAGACATGTAGATCTTTGTTTTACACATCTTAATTATGCAGCTTATTTACCGACCTTATTGGAAAGGCTCTGTTTTTTAGGACCTCCACTGTGTGCACAACTGAGATTCAAAAAGATACACGTGATAGGGGAACAATTACCCTATGGAAAGAAGCAGCTCATTTTTCTGTCTTTGGTAGATGATGTTTATATAAGAAGACACTGGATTGTAATTAATCAGATTAAATTCAGAACAGACACATTCAAGATATCTCAGTAAAAAGAAAAAAAAGCAGACTCAGTAAAGTGCATTGAAGAGGAGCTGGCTGTGCAGTTGGGCTGCGGATTAGGCTCTGATGATTTTTTTTAGGCCACAAGATGAATGGGATTCAGTAGCACACTGCTGTTACAGAGGTAGACCGCTTTCCAAAATAGACCCTTGGCTGCTACCAATTTGAAGCTTAAGGAAGGTGGTCTCTCTGTACTCAATAACCTTCACTGGACCTTATTTTTCCCTGTTGCTGAATTTGCAAGATCTGCGATGTAATTATTTCAATGCCCTCATGAGGTCTTGTGGTATGATATAATTTTAGACATCCTACATTAACAGCCGTTTAGATAAAATGGAGAAAATCCAAATGAAAGCAACATGGGTAATAATATGTTGAAGAAACATGACCTATAGAGAAAGACAATAGAAATGGGATCTATTTAATCATAAAAAATAAAAAAAGGTATATAATGATAGTTCTGCATGCTGTCAAACGTTCTTATGGCATGGACAGAGCTTACCTGAGTTTTGAAGGTGATGGGAAATGGTGTAATCAACTTCATTTGTTAGCAGGTCATGACAATTTAGGATTGAAAATAAAGAATTTTGCATTGAAACTTGGAGGAGGATTTTAAGTCACTGAATTATAAATCACATCATGTAAAAATACCAAAGGATCTAAGGAGAGGATGTGATTAACAAGCACTGTCCAACTCCGATATTCCTCCACAAGACAGCAAAGTTATTTTCACATCACTGCCATGACAGAGTCGTGCTGTCTGCATGGTAAATCAGGGCAACCTTCAAAGGAAATTTCAGAAGTCCCTATTTTTGATACTTCCAATTTTCCCCCAGTAATATTTTACAAAATCATTCTTGAAGTTCTAAAACTTTACTCTAGTAGATTTATAGCAGCAGCTCTCCTATGTCAAGGGGGAATATTAGCAGAATAAGATGCTTTTGAAGATGAGTAATGGAGGCAGCTTTAGTTCTAGCATTTTAGGCCTGAGCTTTCCTGCATGTTGCTTTCTTGGGGGCTCAATGGGTTAATGACGCCACATTTACAGAAAAGCGTGGTTCACAATTAGCAGAGTGTTGGATTTCCCACATGCATATAATCTGATGTCAGAAGGAACTTTCATGTCTATTTAGTTTCAGAACAGGCTATTTCACTGAGTAATTTTTGCTCCATGCTCCTATTTTACGGTTCTTTGTGAATTTCTTCAATGTACTTGGCCTTTAACAGCTACAACTTCTTGGTTGGACATCAGATCCTTTATTTAGAGAAAGAAATTGAGTACCTATGCCCGTGCCAATATTAGGTTCATATGCAAAGTGACATATCTTGAATAGTGATCAACAGACACACAAACACATGGAGAGAATAACGCACATGTACCCATGCACACAAACACACGCAAACACACACACACACACACACAACCCTTTTCTGCCTCTCTCTCTTCCTGAGATCATAATGCAGAGGAAATAATTCTTCTCAGTATATTAGCCACAATGCACCCTGGTAAGTGATTGGCTCAGGTGAATGAAAAAATTGAATATTAAAAATGTATCTCGTATTTGATTTTTTTTTTTAAAAAGAGCCCAAGATCTAATAAGCCTCCAGGCATTTATAATATTCTCATTTGGAAGTTATAAACCAGGCAATCTGGATATGTATTAAATGCAAGAACAAATAAGTGTGAATGAAATGTTAAGAATTCAAAGCCAAAGTAATTTGCTAAAAACATAAATAGAGCATCGTTTCAATTGGTCAGATGCCAAATTAAATGTAAAAAGAGACTAACAAGATAAAATTAGAGTAGAAAACATTATTAGAGATTAAGCTGGCAGAAAGTGTATGTGTCTATTTTCTTGCAGTCACAATTATCAGAGGTGGTTTTTGGGAGGGAGACTGGTAATTTCAAAGGGCAGATGATAAGTTTTCATGTTAAAATAGCAGGATGCTCTAGTCAACATCTAATAACAATAAAGTACATAATACAAAGCATGTTTCTCTTTCAGATCCTGACTTTTCTAACCAAGTGATATTGTGGAAGATTCAAGGGGTTGTGCAAGGGATTAAATCCCTTTACATTTCTAAAGCACTGTGAGAACGTGTCCTAAAACCTTCCTTTCTCTGTGTTTGGGTGTTGCTGGAGGAGCAGTCCTGGGCATCTCTGGAGAATTCTCTTGAAGCAGCCAAGACCTCCAATCTCATCATTGGGGTGACTTGGTAGAGCACTTGATTACGGAGTATCTGCACGGACAGGCTGGGGAGGCAGCAGCAGGTCAAAGTCAGCCACTGGGGAGTCTGACCTTCTCCTGGACACCGCCACGCCGGCACAACATGGAGCCACGTGTTTCATACCCCATCCTTCTCCTTGGTTGGTTAGAAGTGTAGATCATACTAAGTAAACCCATTTGTGTGCTAGGGATGTGTCTGGGAACACTGTCACCTTTGCTGTCACAGCAGGAGCCACCTTGGTCTGCCCTTGCTTACACTGACAGTACCAGAGCAATTGTGAATCACGCAATTATGAATGGATGAAGCCATGGGGAGTGGGGAATGATGTAGGAAAGGGGAAGGATGGCGTAGAGCAGAGTACCTCCATATCTAACACAGAAGAGAGACCTAGGAGGGATTTTTGCAGGAAGTGAGATCTTCCAAAGGACCCCACATAGTTGTTAAGGGCCAAAAATGCTCTCTAAATCTCTGTCTGATGGACATGTAGGAAAGGAACACAAGATAACTCCGCTTTGTCATGTCAATGAAAATAAAAACTTCCCCTATACTTTCCGGAGTCCTCTTGTCCAATCTTGTCTTAACCCCTCATCATTAAAGAGAATTCATTTTACAGCCTGCTCTCCTACTGGTCACAGAGGAAACTCCTGAGAAATTCTCATCAGTGGCACCTCTGTTCCTAGCTCTGCTACACGAATTGTGGAGTTAACACAAGATCTGTGCAGGCATGTGTAGGACTCTTACTAACTAAGAATATTCATACATCATGCTTTGCAGAAACAAATGGCTGGGCCTAAATAACTTATTCGAGACATGTTTTTCAGGAAAGGAAATAACCTGTCATCGAGGAGACTTAAATACAGATGGTTGAGAACTTTTTCTCCAAATATTTTCTTGATTAAACAGACATTTCCATTTTAAATTTTATGGAAATCCAGAAAATCAAACATTTAATTTTCTGACATAAACTCAGTATTTTTTCATCAAAACAGTTTTGATTTTTGTTGATCAAAGACTCTTCTTTTCAGTAAAATCAAGTTTGCAACTGGATGTTTTTTAGCTTTAAACAGAATAGGGGGCTGGCCACTGCCAACTGTAAAACACTTTACTAAAGCTTGCCTACTATGCAAGATCACTAGGACATTTTTTAACAGAAACAATATCACATATTGCAGCTGTTGCCATCACCCTCACCTGTGTTTGCATCACAAAAGCATCCATTGCAGTGAGAGGGTCTGAAGGAAGTGTTAGTGGTAATTACTTCCAAGCCTTTCTGAATGACTGCAAGAAAGATTGTCTATCAGGACTTTCACAGCTTATGACTTTGACATGTCTTCATCTCTCCCAGGCAGAGCCATCTTGAGGCTTCTCATCCATGTAGGCATGTCTGGTGGGAGCTGTGCCCGGGATGTGCTGGGTGTCTGCTGTCTTCGCCTCTGTGGTGGCCTGCTAGCATGTGTGAGAATCCAGGCCACACGCGGGACAATATGCACGGTCAGGATCCATGGTCAGTTCAGCTGACTGCACGGTCTGGGCTGTGATCGAACTGAAAAAGCAAATGTTGATTTGCAAGCAGAGAAGTTTTGGTTTTATTCTCTTTTCCTTAGTAGAGAGGCTTGGGTACTGTAGGAGGATGGTGGTACTTTACCTTTACCATGTGGCTGGAAGCGACTCAGCGTAAGAGCATGGTTTGATTGATATGCCTTGTCTGCGTAGCTTAGATGAACTAGGAGAAAGGTAAGGTACAGATAGCTGCAGGTTCATAGACGCCTGCAGAGCAGAGCAGTAATAATGCCTTGTGAATCTCAATTTAACGGGTCCAAAATTTGTGAGGAAGAACAAGCCAAAAGAAAACCCCAAATCTTATTTTAGATGTATGAGGAAACATTCTATAGCTCTGCTCATGCCATTTTGAATTAGAAAGTTGTTCTCAAAAAAGGTGTAATGGGAAATAAACCTTAATGAAAGCAAACAGTACCTTGTGTTTCACAGCCTGTCACTTTGCTTGCTTGCTACCCAAGAGGAAGGCACTGAGAGATTTCTCACAGAAACAGTTTTAGTTTCCATGCAACTTAATACTGACAGAAATACACCCACTAGTATCACTTCTCTCCTTTACAGATACATTACCCTTTCTGTCTCCCTTTCTGGATGAACAGAACAGAAAACATTTACTTGTTTTCCACACCTCCAATACACCTGCTGTTGCAAGCCGAGACTTTCCTCTACATAACACCAAAATGAAATTTAAATTAGAGGGGAGAAAGGGAGAAAGGGAGAGATGTTTGTTTTCAATGAGAAGCAGAAGCAAGAAAAGACCTTTCTCAGAAGATGCTCTTGCTCTTGTCAGGGGGGGTTGGGGTGAGGAACCATTGGCCAAGTCTTGTTCTTACTTAACACTGCTGGGAGCAGACTGACTCACACGCAACTGTCAGCTTTTCCCAGGGTTGCCACATGCCCAGCCGTCAGCCATCGGCCCAGATTTCTACAGCGCTGCTCACTGTCTGAATGGGCAATAACCATTTATAACCCTCTGCAGGCTCCTGCCTGAGGCACTTGTTCAGTTTGCTTGGCCTTAGACCCGGCCTTAAATTTACTGAGAGGATTACACAAACTGGTCCTGTCGAAGCACATAACACTAAAGAAGCTTGGAGTAACTCAATGATTTTCTAAAACCTCACCTCCAGGAGTCACGTGATTTTCAGGTGATTCTCTCTTTCATAAAGAATAGATTTACTAACTCTCATGGTTTTGGGAAAAAGATGTGAAAAAAATATTGGTCATTGTGTCTTCAAGGCATAAAACTAGAAGACCCATTAAACGTTCCTAAATTAATGTCAAATAAAGAAACGCTGTATAAGGTAAAAACCGCCTGAGGATTTTGGGCTACCTGGTTCATACATGCCACAGGGGTTATGCTGTATTTATAAAGTGGGTGCTTTGTACCCACAGAGACATACCATCACAGGCTGAGCTGGCACCCCAGAGCTCTGTGTTCAGCAAAGGCCCCTGCAGCACTTGAGCAATTTAGCGCTTTCCAGGAAGCCAGACAAACTAACACAGCCTGTTTATTTCCTCTTTCTTTCAGTACTCCCACGCTGGTGCCTCTGTAAAGGAAAATATTGATGGATCTGAAATATGTACGACATAGGCTGGGAGTCCATGGCAGTCATCCCCTAGCAAGCTGTTTCTGAGGCTGTTTCCTTCAGTGAGACCGTGAATTATTCTGTGTCTTTCTCTTACTCATATTTCTTTTTTTTCTGGGCATATGAATTTGCCACCTGCTAAGGTACTACACAACTACAACCAATGGCATATAGGAAGAAACAGTAAGGTTTCCTCTACAGTAAGATGTTTGCAGAAGATTTCAAGATTAAGTAAAGGAATAATATCCCCCCTTAAAAAAAAAATAAATAAATAAAAATTTTAAAATGTCGCTGAAATTTATGTTAATCCATGTAACTTCTAGAGGTTGTTATGCATCATCTCAAAGTGTGACATGCTTTGGAATCCCTGCTTATGCACTGAATATTTCTGAACCATATCCTTCACCAGGTCGCCATGAAAGTTACCAAGAAAACTTGAGTGAAAATTGTGTAAAACTCTACTCCTTTATTCTTGATTAGCTAGAAAAGGGCTGGAAACAGGAACACGGAGGAAAAAGGGCTGGAAACAGGTGGCAGCAGAGGGGATCCTTGTAGGACATGGAGAAGTCCTAAGGTGGGGAAGTGATCAGGTGCAGAGTGTCAACTCCTCCAGCAAAAGCCAAAACAAAGACATCCAACGACGCTGTCCCCACTCCCGCTCTCAGTGGCTCAGTATGAAGTTCCCATTTCCACACACTGGAACAGAGAGGAGTGATTTGCAGTGCAATTCCTTCTCTTAAACCCAAAGAGACAACCCTTCCATCTGATGACTAATTCCCACAGATGACTCCAAAACTCACTAGGGAGAGTATAATTCTTGGAGGAAAAAAGAAGGAGCAGTGAGATCACTTTGGAAACTCAAATGGAGTATATGTCATTCAGTCCTTTTGTGGCAGTGTTTTCTCATAAAAGAAACAAAGAATATACCATTAGGAGGGTGTGCCTGGTGCTGTGCACCATCCAATAGAGGCCACAGCACAGTCATGCCGTGAGCAGCTCCCAGCATGAAAATGGATCATGCCCAATGTAATAATTCAAGATGCAATGAAACAACACTGAAATTTATTTTTTCAATATATGCAGAGAGATGATTTATTGTAGTAATGACTGGAGGGGAGTAAGTACTGAAATCTTTCAGTGTAAACCTGCATTCTCTGTTGAGCTTTCATTTGATCAAAAAGAAAGAACTCAGCAACATAATCAAAACTGTGTTCAGTTGTTGGTTTAGTTTTTTTCCTTTCAAAAATTAACCCCTTTTTACTTTTATGTGAAATTCATAGCAACCCAAAACATTTTAGAAACGGCCTTATTACTATCATTTCCTTTCCCTTCAGAAAGCACTTTCCTTTGTGAAAATATCTGGTAAAAATAATAGCTCTACCTTCAATGGGTTTTAGATCACAGTTGGCAGCCAAAGATCAGACACATTCACCTGACAAACCCTTTGAAACCCAAGGAGAGATACTTTTAGCATTCAGAAGGGATAGTTATCTATGTGGTTACATTCTCTTTCCTAGTATTTGTCTGTTAGGCTTCCCTGTTCCAACTTACATCTAAGACCCCAATTAATAGTGTGATTCAGCTCCTGTGTTTTCCTTTTGTCCTCTGCATTTCGTACTCCAGAACAGGATGATTTTCACAAACCATCATTCTCTGTAGCCTAAACACCTTCTTCAAGTGGACAAACCACAATGTATTCTAGGGAACAATAGTCTAAAAGGTAAATTTGGCCTAAAGAGGAATTTTTTTTCAGGAACTCGATCAAGGTGTCACACTCTCTCATTTAGTCAGGGCTTTTTAAAAGATACTTCACAATTTTTAAAAATCTATGCATATCTGTTTATTTAATAATTCTGTTTTTTTGTTTAAGCTTTTTAGAATGTTTAAAATACTATCCTTAGCAGAAGGCCATCTAAAAACCTTGCAAAATGTTACACTCTATTGTGTTTTATGCTAATAATCAGAAGAAAATGAAATGCATTATTTTCTCCTGATTTCTATCTGGTTAATGATTTTCTCCATAAAGAGGAATTAAGAAGGAGCCTATCCTTTCACCACATTATTGTTTGTTTCTATAATTGAGATAAGTCAGCCCAATGTCACAGCAGCGATTTAGGACTTTGCTTTAAGCCAGAGGATGGAGTGGTGTACTTCTGCTTTAATTTACTTCCCACTAGAATGATGTTCCTTGGGTGACTGTCTGAAATCATCTGAGTGACAGGAGTCTTTTAAGTGCAAACCTAGTAAGTATCATAAAGCTGGAATGCTTTCTCACTGTGCCTTCATTAGACATGGTTAGAAAGCTTTGCAAAGTTTCTTTTTCCTCAAGTAATTATTTTTGTAGCTTGTTCAGTTTACCTGGAGCTCCCTACAGAAACCAAGTGTTAGAAGCAGTGTTAAGTATTTCTTCCTATTGGAAATCATCCCCTACTTTGTACCTCCTAAAACTTCTTTCCATCACTAAAAATGAGTGGAATGATCTCAGCTTAGTTGCTCAGCGATCAATGTCCTTCTTTGGTCTGAATTGTCTTGACAGCCAGACATCTGCCTCAAATGTCTGCAAAGCCGGTTGTAACCTTTCTGACAGGTATTTAGTCAATGGAAAGGAGATTGATTTTGCAGATGGAGGGTCTAAGATTCGAGAAATGAACCTAGGATAGGATAAGTGGAAATCTGGGACTAGACTGAATGAGGAAGAGGAAGAGGAAGGGAAAGCTGAAGAACAAGACTTTACCTGAGTATATAATTGGGAGTAGAGGGGGGAGAGAGAGAGAGAGCAAAGGACCAGAAAGTGCATGAAACTCAGAAGGGGCAAAGGGCATCTATAAAACTTTAAGATGATGGGGAGAGGAGGGATATTTTTGAGGGAAGAACAAAGAGATATGAAGGGAAACCTCCTCTTCTCATCCTGTCCTTCTCTGTCTGTTGCATGGAAAAAAAATTACTGTGACGGAATATCATTGTTTGACTTCTCATGTCCACTAAGGCTATGTGCCCACATGAAAGGTCTCCGGTTATTCACCCAATTTTCAATCCTATGTTTAGTCTTTTAAGACTGATCAATCTTAGGTAGAGCTTTTTGCAGCCATCTGAAAAGAGATGTTGGGCAAAATATTTGGAGGTTCACCCTGAGTGTTATTAATGATGGTAGACAGCAGAAAATCCAGTGCCTTCACTTCATTGCCCTGTCCTCCGCAAGGCTCAGTGGCAAAGAGGAGCTGCTGCTCTGCTCTACACAGGGAGCATAAACATTTCCAGCAGGGAAAGTAAAAATCTGTAGACAAATATATACCCTTGTTACTCTGAGGATATATATGAGCAAGTGAAGGGGAAAACAGGAACTTTGAAAGAATATTGCACTCAGCAGGACGTACCACCACAAGGGCGTAAGAATGAAATTGTGCTGGAAAGAAAACTGAAAAAAACTCTGAAACCACAAGAAAGTTAGGTTCTACACAAATCTAGCCCATATCTCAGCAGTGTATTATATTCCATTGTCTTGTTTTCCCTATGGGTGTTTATTTGCATTTAAACTAGCCGAACATCTGGTGAAGGAGAACATCACATGTTTTAAACCCTTTGCTTGGATAGCATCACTTTAGAATAAATGAATGCCTGAATGCAGCATGTAGGGAATTCAGTAATTTGTGTAGCTGGGTTTTACACATTCATTTGTAGAGACAAGTGGGATTTGGAGCAGGTGACAAGGGAAGGACTGTGTGTGTGGCTAACTCAACATGTACCACATATTCTGGATGCAGGAAGGAAAGTGAAAAACATGGTATGTTGCAGGCTAGATAAGAACATTTCTAAATTATGTCTCCATAGCTTTGAGGAGCACTGTTGTGAAATCAGTAGGAACCACACAAACTACAGGAACTCTGTGGACACACAGAAATGTATTTGTTATAATATGGTTTCTAGCTCTCTGTTTTCTATAAATGCAAAAAAAATTTGTTCAATGTGTCTGCTTGTCTTTTGCACTTGATTTCTAAAAAAATGCCCTTAGTCCTGGCAAGTCAAGCAAGACTCATGGTGCCAGTTTCTCTGATGCATGTTAGGGACTACTGATTGCCCATCCATTCACCTGTACCTAATCCACTTACATTTGCCTGCTGCAGACAGTAGCATTAAGCTGCTTCTCATGATTTCCTCATAGTCTCTGATACCGGTTGCAGACCTAAAAGGATGTTCCATCTTTGTTCATGATTGAGTCATTTGGGAGACTGACTCAACATAAAATACTTTGGCTTATGTAAAAAAAACAACCTGGAAGATAAGCCATCTGATTCCTTTTTAATTAAGTGGGTAAGTGGCATTACTATGGTAAAAATGTGACACCCAAGTACACAGCATGGGGAATTCTAGACAGAAGAACCTACAAGGGAAGCAATGCATCTGAAGGTCACAAGAGGGACAGCAGAAAAGAATTTAGGTCACCAATTACATATAATAATAAAAAAAAAAAGCAGCCAAAGGTTTCAATTTTTCTTGCAAACCTACTTACACGTTAAAATGTAACCTTTCCCCTCCTCAGACCTCTGAAAAAATGCTTCTTCTTCCACTATGAACAAGTTAACGCTTATTAAAAATTAAAATATATCCCTTGATAGGCTTTTTCATAGAAGATCTTTATAAATACTTGATTTTTTTGAACCACTATCTGGAATGTCTTATGCCCTCCTTATGATCTGTATACTCCAGTGTTCTATTAAGAAAATGCAAAAAGAGAAGGAGTTAGCAATGGGCAGCTCTATAGAGCTATCTAAGCTCATTCTGGGACTGGACTCCAGACTGAACTCCATCTGGGTGAACTCCAGTCAGGTACTGAATGTATGAGCCAAGCATTGGTCCTCTACTTCTCTCAGCAAAATGAGGAAAAAAAGTGGGAGGTGAGACTTGGTGGAGTGTTTTGGTTCAGGAATCTGACATCTGGTTGGCTAAGGGCTTCATTGCTTAAAAGCAAAGCAAAGCAGAAAGCTACATAGAGTTATCTGGGAGCTCCGCAAGTCTCAGCTTCCCTGAGAAATGCCTCAGCTCTACAGGGCGCAGAACTACAGGCTACAGGAAAATAAACAAAGTAGTTTTGAGCAGTATATTGTAGGGACACATAAGCTTTTTCTGTGATCAGGAATTTAGGGATGATTCAAAAAGAAATATCACTGGGAAAACAGTTTTCACTTTTTTCTGATGAGTATTGGCATTCTTGCTCTCACCTTCTAAAAATGACAGTTTTTTAAATATACCACCTTTACTCCTCTGAAACGATAGGGTCACTTGCTGGCTTCTTCCTTATTGTTGCAGAAGCAAGTGTCCCTACAACTTTTCAGTGCCAGATCTCTTACTTCCCAGGAAAAAACCCCAAACAATCAAAGGAAAAAGCAACAAGAATCATAGAATCATAGA